>CM049401.1:7162500-7262500 GCA_026929865.2 Hyperoplus lanceolatus | reverse complement strand
GTCTGTTATTATTGAATCCCTGCACAGCTTTGGCCAAACAGTTTTCTCAGCGTGTTTATATCCTCACCACTCTCACTCACGCCGCATCCTCTCATCAAACAAAGAAGACCTAGGACACAGGCACTGAAACATTGAGTGTGACCGCACTGCTCTTGTGATGATCTTTATTGTTCTTCTTACCTATGATGTGTATTTATCTTCAAACTAGATCAAGTCCTCTTAGTGGTTTAGTTAGAATGAAGGATGCTCTGGTCCTGGATGTTTTGGTTAAAGGGCTGATAGGTTCTGAGATGTATTTTAGAAATGGGGCAAACACGTCAAATCCTAGATTTACAAAGAAAATAAACTATCCACATCACTTATAGTAATTAGAGTTCAGTGTACTAGGACTATTGATCAAGATTTCACAATCTTCTGTAAGACATCATTCACACTTTTGCAAACAGTTTGTGGTGATTTGATGTAGTGTTCTTCTGTCAACAGTTGCATTGTTATTTGTAAAGAGGATGGTAAGAGGAGTTTAAGGCACCAACTTGTGGCCGACACATGACACAGCTATCTCAACCAGTGAGGAAAACCAATCCACTGAGACCAATTAAAGGGTGATATTTCCTACAACATTTTTTCTGATTAGAGGAAATTGTGCACATACAGTGGTAAACGAAAAACAGTACTTCCATGCATTTCTCAAGGTTTTATCAACAAAATATCCAATTATTTATAAATCATTCGCAATTAATCATATTTACTTCTAATGACTTTTAAATGACAACGATAACAATCCGTATATTGAACAGGATTTCAGATAATATATAAAAGATGCGACTTGACCATTATCATCAATTGTTAAGAAACGGCATGAAAGACATGCTAATTGTTTTTTTTTTGTGATGGTTGATTGCAGTAGAAATTGTCTCTTTCCTATAATCCTGTCACAAACACACTGCAACACACATGACAATGGCCCTTTTCCTTGTCCTTACTCCTGACCTACTTTTTAGGTTTTTATCAGTAAGAGCCAACACAAAGCTCTTTATTAGCATCAGTTTTCACAGATGTGCTCCAAAGACTTCCAATACAAATTAGTAATGGGGATAAATAACAAACTCACAATGACAGATTTGTTGGCCTGACTTTCAACTTTGTTTGCTTTCAACGCCTGCCTGGCCAGTAAAAATGTCTCCTATCACTTCATAGCCCCTACCGTTCTACAGCTCTTCGTGCCTCTTCTTTCTTTAGCTTATCTTTACCCTCCCACTACAACTGACCCCATTCCATCCTAACCCTTTACCTGTCTGGTAGTGACTGATGTTAAGAAGTCCTGCTAGGTAAATTTTCTTACCATTGGGCAGCGCTAGGCTTGTTGTTTCCATCTATTTATATTTCTCTTTATGCTGAGCCAAGCCAACAGACTTTTGGCTCAAGTTTTATATTAAGTGTACAGACCTGAGAGTGGCATCAATTTCCTCATCAGGGATCCATATTTCCCAAAACATCAAACTATTCCATTCTTGTTGAAATGATTGAGGAGCTGTGATTGTGCTTGAGTGGGAGGTGAGTCTGCATATTGAAACTGTGACCAAGTTATTCTCCATCTGCATCAGGACAGATAAAAGACAACAGAAAACAGCAGTTAACCTCTGCACTTGGTTTTGTAATAGAGGTGGATGTGAATATCCTTCAAGGTGAGAACATGTCTATCGGAAATTGTTTCATCCTAAAACGTCCAACAGATTCAGTATATGTTTCATTCCAGGATTTTTTTCAGATTTTTCCTACACCTCAACTCATCCAAAAGATTATCATGTCTAGCCACCAACTAAAAGTTGCCTAAATCATGTGGATCAGTTGTAAAACGTTCTAATGCATGGTTAAAGGTCTTAAGCCTTGCTCTCCAACAGGCCTGAGTGTTCGCCCTACTGAAGTGTCCTTGAGCGCCGTTCCCATGTAAATTAAACCCTGGATAACAGTGAAAAGCTGTCAGAGCACGGATCCTGACCTGACGAGCAGTTTGAGTAGCGGTGTTTCACTCCAGCCTTTTGGATTTTCTCACAGATATCCCGGAGGTACACCCTGATGAACATCCCTCTGCCAGACCTCTACATGTTGGCCAGACAGCACACACACACACCACACACACACACACACACACACACACACACACACACACACACACACACACACCCATAGACGTTCAGTCCAGATTACAGATGCAGTAGCACCACACCCTGCAAGACAAGTTGTAAATGAATTGACCCAACTCATTTATACGTAGGGTTTTTACCACAAACGTATCATTTGTAATCTTTCTTTTTTTCTGTTGTACTTGATTTTGATCAAGAGAAAGCTTGAGAAAAGGCAAACTCTGTGTTTCCGTGGTTCAGGAGGTGTGCAAGGGTCAGGGGTGGTGGTACTGCAGATGGAGGTTGTGTTGTGACCTCTCTGTAGCCGGCCTCCAGTTGAGTGGCAGATGTAGGTTAAGATGACAGCAACAGAGAGGGCTTTACAGAGGTCAATCCGGGGTTAAAGACGGGCAGGGCGCGTCCATTTTTCCCTGAAAGGAAAATATCAACGCTCCCACATGGAACCCCTCCCTCAAAACGCAGGAATAGGTTTATATAGACCTTAATTACTCATCAATTTAACTCTATTCTGGTTGAATGTGTCATTTGAAAGGCTTGTTGAGGGGCATGTTGATGGTTGTCCCACTTTCTCTTGGCAATTTGGGTGGTTCTAATATTCGACAGCCTGCTTATCATGTTATCACGTCAATGATTTCATTATCCAGATAATTTGACACAGTTCCACATCACCTACTAAAAACATAACACAGATGTTAAAAAAAGAAGACAAAGATAATTTGCAAAACAGAACAATTGGAAACAACAAGTGCTATCATTGGTGAGGCCAGGGGTGGCTTGTAGGAAAAACAGTTTCATCAGCCAGGCCAGATGTTAGGCAAGCGGTCCTAGTGAGCAGTCATCTGTGATGATAAGGAGAGTAGCAGGAGATAAAGAGCTTTAAACAGCTAGATTTGACTGGGCCTGGACCTGAGCTGGGCTCCTGAGATAGGGTTAAGAGAAGCACAAGGACAAATGTTTGAGAGGAAGAAAAAAGAAACGTAAAAGACGGGATGAGATTGACCAGAGGTGGCAACCACTCACAAAAACATAAGGAGGACATAGGACTCTGGAGAGCTAAGTGTCAGTAGCCTGATGGCATTGACTGGCTTGTCACAGTCCCACTTTAAGTTGTTTTACAGACTTCCCTTTGAAAAGTACTCTGGTCACATCCTCTGCGTGTGTCTGTGTGGTTAGTATCTCCTCAGCCATCTTTCTCGTTTCTGTTGAGGAAACTAATCTGGCTCATTAGTCACCGGAGGGCTAAACAAAGAAAGAAAGAAAAAAGTCAACACTCCCTGATATTGCATTCTAAAATGTAATTTTTCACTCCTTATTTTTTTAAATGATTCACATATCAGGTTTGCAAGAATATTTACAACTTGTCAGACAAGTATGAGCCTAGTTCCCACCCACCATTTGTGGGAAACTAGCCCATAATGCTTCTCTTTGCCTAGCAACTTGCCCAAAACAACAGTCTGAATTGAGGATTAGGAAATTGTGGGAGATTTTAAAAGACGTCTACAATTGAATTCTACAACTGGACCAGTGCTAGAGTTGTGGTTAATGTAATTTGGTCTTTTGGACACTGTGTTGAATGTGGTTCCAGGGCCGGTCCTGTGAACAGCATGCTTTCTCAATGCAAGAAGTCAAATTAGGATCAATTTGCTCTCGCAATGATCTACAAAGGAAGGGAGCCGATGTGCAGCTCTTTGTGAGATTAATTAAATGGGGCGGCTGCGGCTCCGGTTGTAGAGCGGGTTGTCTATTAATCACAAGGTTAGTTGTTGTATCCCTGGTTTTCTCCTGACCACATGAGCCCCAAATTGCTCTCCATGGCCATGCCAGCTCTACCGCCATCGGCGCATGAGTGTGTGTGTGGGAACGGCTGAATCAAAGGAAAGTTGTTAAGCAATCTGTCATGTGATGTACAAAAACAAAGACGTGCAATGTTTATTACGAATCTTAACAAAAAAGGTTGTAATGCTATCAAATTCAAAATGTATGACAAAATAGACAAACAAAAACTGGAAACATTCTAATATCCACTTCAGTTCTCAAACCCTCTATTGTTTTGTATTTCCCATAATCAGCCATTGCTCCACTCCTCTTCTCTGTCTGTCTCTCTATCCGTGTGAATGCTGCGCTCACCTGTCCTCTTTCCAGGTCTCCATGGAGAGAAGGCTGTGTGGCTCAGGTCCTATCTATTTGGCAACACCTGAAGTTGGATCCATACTCTTCACATATGTTTTACAATCTGCATGTATCTGATATTTCATCATCATAACTTGTATATATAGTGTGACGTGTTTGGTTTGTATGATCTGTAAACATAACATAATTTGCATGTCTGTCCAAACATCACAGCTCTGTATCGACCTGGGTTACCGTGGTAACGACATACTGTAGGTGACATTACACTCGCTGGTGAGGCCGCATTCCAACGTGGAAACATGACGAATGGAAGAATGGAGATACAACTCGACATCCAAACAAATGCGCTGTCAAGTCATGGTTTTGACTTCATAACATCTATCTGGATACAATCTGGATATGACAGAAACATGATTTGGGCTGGCAGTGTGAAAAAGGCCTAACCCTAAGGACAGAGGGTGAGGTATGATGTAGAGGTTAAGACCGATGAGGTGATTCCTGATTCTGGGCTATGTAAATGCAATTGACTTGATTTGAATTAAATAAGATCTATGAAAACATGACAGAATAAAACATACTGAAGTGATTTTGTTTGGACCGTTACAGGAATAGATGAAAAGTCAGCATTGTGTGTGTGAGTATGTGTGTGTGTGTGTGTGTGTGTGTGTGTGTGTGTGTGTGTGTGTGTGTGTGTGTGTGTGTGTGTGTGTGTGCGTGTGTGTGTGTGTGTCTGAAATAAAACTATCTGTCTGTGTGACTAAAAACATAACTGATGAAAACACCCTTTGAACAGCATGAGAAAACAATGGAAAGCCGTCCTTTTTTGTAATTCTGACTGATTCTTACTAAAAGGAAACATCATCAGACAGCTCAGAACACTTGATGTCTCTGTGTTTTTACTTTAAAACCCAAAACATTCAGCAGTGCTACAGATGGGTAGCCTGGTCCAACCAGACCATCTTACTTCATTTCATTTGTACAGAAGGTCTGGAAGTGCTGTAATTGGCAAACGTTCACTCACTTGGAGGCGGATGTCTGTCGCAGTTTAAAACTATTGGATCTGCCCAGTGTCACTCTGGATTAGCCAACCAATCGCATCACGTTTGGTCATCACGTGTGTCATGGGCCGGCTTTTGACGGTGCGTTCCAGTTGCACGGGGAACTCGGAAATGTCCGACTTCACTACATATTGTAGTCTATGAATCTACCGGTACCTGGCAACAGTAACTTGTTAGAGCCTAATGTTTAGTTATTTGAACGAGAAAGGTTTTAGGCGTCCATACTTTCGAAAGCAGATGCACTGGAACACAGACAGATCGGAACTCGGAACTACCAAGTCGGAAATCTCCTTCTTCCGAGTATAAAGGAACGCAGCATTCAACTGAAACTGGAGCGTTCTCAGCCACTCGCTCTGTTCGCTGATTGGACGATTGAAGATTCTCCGGCGAAAGCTGGGAAATGTGCTGTACACCCAGACTGACTACTGAAGGGAAAATTAAATTTGGCTGGAAGTAGGCGGGCGGGCGGAGCCAGGCTAGTAGATGGGTGTTCAGTTTAAGAATCAGAGTCAAACCCCCAGGAACCGAATCCTCGGACCTCTGGCTTCCGTTCCTCCTTACAACACTTACAGCTCCAGACCCCCTGCCTAACCGCAGTCTTCGGACTTGATTTAGTTGGCTCGCTTTAGTGGACACTGGATATATGTTATTGTTTGTTTTATATTCCTCAGGCCTGTTTAGTTAAAGCTTTAAGCGCTCATTGTTATGTTGTTGCTAACGCCGTTTGACGGGTTGCTTCGTCTGGCACGGTTTCATGCTTTCCCACTTGATGAGAGCCAACTGTGGAGGATGACCGGGACAGATGTTAAATGACTTTTTAACACTAAGTGGTGTGAATGGGAGCCGGTCAGAGACACTTTGACGTAGGATTCTTCCCTTTTGTTAGCATAGGTTCAACCTGCAAATCTAAGACGACTGTATCTATGTTAACTACACAGGCGAAGCCTATATTGGTTTATATACAGTATGTGAGCGAGGTGAATCTATCAGAGATAAAAAATAGATCTTTCCATTTTATTTTTATGTACACTGAAAAATATTTTACTAACACCATATGAGGAGTATGTTACAACTGTCTGCAGTGCCTTTGGTCCACACTAAAGTTGGTTTAGGGAATGCACAATACTGAGAGATGTGCCGTGTTAATACTCCATGCACCAGGCTGCACAAGAGAGAGCATTAAACAGTGTCAGTGTGTTAATGTCAGAAAATATGGAACCACAAAAAAGTGTGCTTTATTGAACAATCCCATACTAGTCTGCGGATGCATGGGAAAACCAAATAGGCTTTGTGGTCTAGAGTGTCTGTCTGATGATCTTTGACTTTTATTCAATACACCGAGTGTACAACGAGCTCTGCTTACACAGAGGTGTGTGTCTGTGTGTCTGTGTGTGCATGCATGCGTGCGTGTGTGTGTGTGTCTGTGTGTGTGTGTGTGTGAAACCTGGCCTGTGAGAAAAGCAGTAAGGAGGAGAGAGAGCTAATGAAAGAGAGTGAGTGAGAGAGAGAGTGCTGGTTATCTGATAAATGTAGCAGCTTTTTAAGGACAATAACCCAAACCCCCCTACTCCCCCACTGTAACCGGGCTAAGAATGATGCCATTTGAGACGTATTACCTTCCACCTCGTCATGGTCAAATCGATTATCCTCCACATCTCGGTAACATAGACCGTGGTAACGAAATCAAAGTCAAACTGTCTGGCTCGGACCCAAATCATACAATTTAGTCCAGATATACAAAGCAGAAATAGGTTTTTAGTCCGACTTTTTGTGAAATGGAGTCACAAGTGATAAAGAAACTCTGAGAAAGAGAGCATTGGAAATTATCTGAATGAAAGAGGACAATACTAAGGGTACAATACATGTGCAGCATAACACATAAGGACACAACAGTATTTTGAGAAAGCTGCCTCGTAATGAATCCCTGAATCGTTCTGTTAGCCAAGAGTGGGAGTTACTTGATGTGATTTGAATCGAGCTTCAACAGCTTCATTCATACAATGACAATATCGACCATTAGACCTCCTGTCCCTTCTAAAGCAGACGTCCATGAAACAACATAACCTGTTGTTCTTTGAGGCTCGGTGGACCACATGTGACCTCGTTTTACATTCCAACGTTCAGTGGACACGGGACTGATTCCAGATCAGTGGAAGCTGTCCCTAATAATACCAGTACCTAAACAAAATAGGCCTAAAGAAATTAATGACCTGAGACCAGTTGCATTAACTTCAGTGCCTATGAAGTGTCTTGAAAAGATATTGTTAAACCACCTGCTAACTGAAGTTTCATCATGTCTTGACCCCCACCAGTTCGCTTACCAACCAAGCAGAGGGGTGGATGATGCACTGCTGACAATGACCAACAGTATATGGGAACATCTAGAAAGGCCGAGTACCTTTGTTAAAATTGTCTTTATTGATTTCATCAGTGCTTTTAATACCATACAGCCCCACCTGTTGGTGGATAAACTGGCGGGGCTAGGGGTGAACCAAAAACTCATAATCTGGATCAACAGTTTTCTAACAAACAGGACTCAACAGGTTAGGTTTAACTCAGCGACCTCCACCTCTAGGCCCCTCAAGGGTGTGTTTTGTCCCCTCTACTCTACACACTCTATACTAATGAGTGCCAAGCTAGCACATCCACACACACTTTCTTCAAATACGCAGATGATACTGCCATTGTGGGGTATTTGAAACCAGATAGCTCAGCGCTAACCAGCTTCGAGGAAGAGATGAGTAACTTCACCAAATGGTGTAAAGATAACTTCCTGGCTGTTAATGCAAATAAAACGAAAGAAATGGTAATAGATTTTAGACGTCATAAAAGTGAGATCCCTAACAGCACTGTAAATGACAAAACAATTGAGAGGGTTAGTAGTTATTAATACCTTGGTATTGAAATTGATGACCAGCTCAAATTTGAGATATGCACTACGTCTAAGGTAAAAAAAAACTACAACAACGGATGTTTTTCCTACGTAAGATGAACTGCTTTCAGGTGGACTGTATCATTTTGGAATTGTTTTACAAAACAGTCCTTCAGAGTGTATTGTCCTTTGGCTTAGTTTGTGTATTTGGCATCATGCGCAAAAAAGACCAAGATAAATTACAGCGTTTGGTAAAGACAGCAAGCAACATTATTGGATGGAGTCAGACGTCAGTCACTCAGCTATGGTCAGATCTTGTTGTGAATAAAGCTGAGCAGATACTCAGTGATCCTTCCCACCCCTTATATAGGAGGTTCCAACGCAGCAACCGTGGCAGTAGCAGGCTGCTGCAAAGGTCAATCAGAACCAAAAGGTTTAGCTTGTCATTTGTCCCCTCTGCTATTAGACTTTTTAATGAAAGACACAGGTCAAGATCATGAACACTGTGTTTTTCTTTTACTGTTTTTAACTTAATCTTTGTGAATGTTGTTTTTAGGCCTGCTACTGACTCACTGATGAACTGGGGCCTGTTTCAGGTAGCTAGTTTTGAGGCAACCCAGAGTTTGTTCGCTCTGAGTTGGTGGAAACTCTGGGTTTTCCGTTTCAGGTAGCAGGTTCAGCGCAACCGAGAGTCAGTTACTGCAGCAACATACGCCGTGGGTCTAACCTGCTGGATAGGTGGTTAGACCTACCCTGAGTTTGTTTTCACTTTACGCTGCAGCTCCGACTGAAGAAAGAGTGTCACTGTCACACGCGTCCCTGTACAATTTGAAGCAAAATCACTCTATAGAAATCTCCATCGGGATGTTTTTATCATTTCCTGATGATTTTACGTTTGACCGATCATTTATCTGATCAGTAGCCTTGTTCTCAGCCCTCGGTCCGTTCATATAGGCGGCCACCTTACACATCGTGACATGCTCTACATTCAGATTAATAAACCTATTTGTATTGTATGTTTTTCAACGTCTGTGCCACTGAACAGATTTATGTCAGGTGGATTCATGAAACATTTGTAGTTCACTTGTGCGATCCTAAAGTCACAGACAAGCCTCGTTAAATAGCCTAATATGAATATAAAAATTATATAATAATTTAAACTGTGATCACTTGAGGAAAATTAATCTGGTAATAAATCAATCAGGCTCTTCAATGGAAACTGTCACCTAATGTGTCTTGACGTTAATGTCTTTCACTCCCCATTTAAAAGAAGCGACAGTGTGTTCTGTTTACTGCACAGTAGGCTTTAGGCACTGTCAGCAATGCTGTGCCGCGCCAGCTTTATTACTTTACAGCTGATATGCGTAACTTTTTAAAATAGACTATGGCTTCTCATACGGAAGGGAAATGATTATCTTGACAAAAAATGTTTGGTCTGTTTTTTTTCTGAATTGCCGAGGAGATTAGATCAGAGTTATGAGACAATATCCCGTTAATTCTTCTCCATAGGCTACCATAAACTCATTCGTTAATATTTCTAACTCTAGTGGGAGGAGCGGAGATTTTTTTTTTCTTTTTTGAGAAGTGGAGAAGTGGGAGGATCAATCATTTGTTTCTTCTGTTTCCATGGTGAATCATGTTATCAGCGATCCATTGACGATGGCTTTTATGCACACGCTCCACCCAGAGTGAACACGCTCAGAGTTGATAAACCCAACGCTAATCCACTGTTCTGAAACCGAAAACCCAGAGTTGCTTCTCAACCCTGCGCTCTGAGTTGACCAACTCAGAGCGCAGGGTTAAACCCAGAGTATGTAAAACCAGCTACCTGAAACAGGCCCCTGAACTATTTATTCTTAAATGTTGTTGTTGTTGTTGTTGTTGTGTGTGTGTGTGTGGCGTGCCCACTTGTATGCCTATATGTCCTGAATGTGCTGCACTTTTGACCACACAAATTTCCCAACTCTGGGATAATAAAGTATACTTTGACTTTGACTTTGACATAACCAACACCCACACAAGGTCAGCTCTGTAAGGCTGGTTGAAGACTATCCATTTCACTTTGGAGACCAGGCTGTTCAAATTTCTTCTTTCTTCATATCAAACTGTCTAATCGCACTCCATGCAGTTCTGCATCGGCCTGCCTTAAAGATAACAATACTAGCTTATATTGGTTCCATAATAACTCTGCTACGCTCCCAAATATGACCTAGTTTTTCTCATCGTATCGCTGTGTCGATCGGAGGGGCTGCCTGTATTGAGTTAGCGAGATTGACGGGTTTGAGTGTTGGGGGGGCCTAAGCTGCCTTCTGTGTTACCACACACTGTCAGAAGCAGCTTACATATCCCATTTAGGTTGGAAAAAGAGATAGGGAAAACAGGGATTTAGACAACTGGAGGGCCAGTAAGAGTAAATAGAGAAAAGAGAAGGAATGGATAATTAAAGTAGAAAGGGTCAGATAGATTGAGGACAATTGGAAGCAGCAGATCGGGAGAGGCCCAACGAGAGCAAAGGGGTTGTGGTATGGAAAAAGATGGGGATGCAACAAAAGTCTGTTTAAGGTGAAGCAGTTTTTGTATCTTCACAAAACCTACTAAGGTACGGTCACATTGGCCATCCGTTCAACTAATGCTGGGCTTACACTACACGACTTTTCACGCGATTTGACAGTCGCAGACAATCTTCCAATGTCGGACTGAAATCACAGGAGTCGTGCTGGAGTTATGGCGCGCGCGTAATCTTAGTTGTTTGATGTAAGGTGGTCATCCGACCCGATTTCAGCCAGTCTTCTTCCCGTCTTTACGTTCCGACATTATCAAACAGGTTTAATATTATCGTTAGTCTTAAGGGGTTGGCTCAAGCGAAATGACGTAAACACTGTCACACTCTCGCATGCACCAAGCACGACGCAGGAGGAGCGGCATTAGTCGCGACCTGTGTCCAACTGTGAGGCACTTATTTCGGACACTTTTTCCTAGCAGCCTCGGCAAGCCAAACTGTCTGGCTCCCAGTTTGGCTCCCCAAACAGTTTGAGGAGCCAAACTGACAGCCGCGCAACCTTGACACTTTACCGTGAAATTTAGGGTTAGGAGAGTTATTGGGGGACGAGATCAGCAAATAAAGCTGGTCAAATAACTAAAGGAAGTCCCCCGCTCGGAATATTGAATTAATTTTTTTTTATTAAATAATCACAATCGCGTTTGCGGAAATAATATTAATCTCAAAATAAATTTACTTGTAGTCTTGCAATATGAGACCCTCTGTATTTTTTAAATCTCACTCTATGACTGAAAACTAATGACTAGTTGTCTTCAGGTGTGAGTTGATTGTCTTTAGATGCAAGAGGGTTTCAGTCTTCAGTCTTTTAAAAGTCCTCTAGTGTAAGCCCAGCATTAATTGACCTTCAACTGTGAGAGTGAGGCTAAACATTTGTAAGGCCATATAAATTTTGAGGATATGTAATGGATGCCTGGATTATGTGGTGTGGCAACATTTTCTCCAAATAAGGGAAGTGTTACGTTCATTCACCGCACACATTCAATGGGGTGTGGTCCAGATGGACTCTGATACTGGGAAGAGCAGATTGTATTTGTGAAGTCCTGTGTGTGGTTACGTTTAGGCAAATTGAACTTTGGTTAAGGTTAGGTTAGAGTATCATGAAGAAAACCTAAGATAGTAACAGTGTGACTGAACAGAGAAAACAAACAGGACCGATAAAGGATGGTAAACAAAGGCAAAACAGAAAAGAAAGGGCCATGGGAGTTTGGGAGCTAAAGAAGAAAAGGGAAAATGGAGACCATGTGCAAGCACGTAAAACTCCTGTCAGCCCCACACTGAGAGATAGAATAGGATGGTAGAAAGGAGAGAAGGGTTGTTGAATGAAATATCAGGAGGTTGGCCAGTGCTGCGGTTTCTCTTATCCTCAAAGGTTCTATTCTCCTCTCAGTGAGATACCACCATATGAAATTGGCCAAGGGGGGAACAAAACACACACACACACACACACACACACACACACACACACACACACACACACACACACACAGACATGGACTTAATGCCTTTAATGATAAATACTGCTAGTAGGCTTCTCTGGTTTGGATTTCTGAGAGTTAAAACACACCATGGGGCCAAAATTATTTACTTATTATTTCTATATTTTTTAACCATGGCATTCCTAAGTCTTAAAACTGAATCCGATATTCCCTGAATGTTATTATACAGTATATACCACACTGATACACTGAGGTTTTCTAATTATTTCTCTCATATAAAATGAAAAATATTCAGATACAGCATAAATGAAAATGTCACGAATAACAATATTAGAAAGTGTTGCCAAGCTTTATATTTTAACAGTGGGTGCCAGATGAAAAACGCCATCAGTGACCAGGGATTACATTTGTGTATGTATACGTATTCAAGCAGTTTAAAATAAATACTCATGTTCATGGTTTACAAAAGTGTCAAAGTGGAAGGTTCTTCGTCCGACATTGCTACTGAATGTGATGTAAATCCCCCATGCACAATGTCTTACAAGTCATGGGAAGCAGTGAGGGCCAATTGCCAAGCTCCTGTCACATCTGCCTAAAGTGTAACCCTGCTGGTGCCTGCTGGGGCTGTAAAAACATCTCTTCACACATTGTGTTAACCTGTTGCACTTTTGACTTGAGAAGTTGAGCGCGAAAAAGATCTGTTCTATTTCGTTCCTACTGACCGCCAGAGGCGGTGCTTACAGCACTGGATGTTCCATCGCGCGCATGCGCAGGTCGAGATCTTTATACCAACAAAGTCACCTGTGACACCTGGGTGACCCCGGGAATGTCTATATATTCCGGAAGTCACCAGAGGTTCTGTTCCTTCTATCTTCTCGCGGACTAGCAGGTCGCACACATTGTTGTGTGATAATATACCATTAGCTTGTCGCAAGTAGCTCGTACCTAAGGGTTGGTGCTTCGATTTGACTTCGACCACCAAGGGCTGCGACTTGCAATTTATTCGACTTGGCTGCGGCCGGTAAGGGGTGAGTAAAGTGTGAAGGCTACGCATAGCCCGGCTACCGCGGAAGCTACTATCACCTTTCCACCTTGCTTTGATTAGATCAGGCGGCGGCTGGGTTCACAGTCGCCATGTTATTCTTTCGTTCGCACCAGTCGTGTGCTCTCACCTAAGCCTTGCGTTGCATTGCACTTTATTTGCTGTGCCAGTGGGTGAGCCATGCCACACACTAGTATGCTGTTGTATACACTGTATGCTGCCGTATTACTCGCCGGTGGGCGAATTAGTTTCCTAAATCGCCTTCACCGTGTTATTTTAGCCGTGTCACTCTGTTGCACGTGTGTAGGCTGCTGTAGTGTGTCGCCAGTTGGCAGCTCAATTTCACACCACTGTATTATTATAGCCATGTCGCACCGTTGCACGGTAGCTCACGCCTTAGCCTGGTTGCATAGGCTAATTTATTTGCTCGCCAGTGAATGTCTTGGGATCCAAGTGTTGCCATCACTGTGTTATTTAAGGCGCATTGTTGCTTGGGTGTGCTCTCCTGATGCTCAATTGCTTAGTCTTCTTAAATAAACTGAATTCAATTGAACTGTGTTATTTAGGGGGTTGCATTGTTGCTTGGGTGCACTCTCGCCTAAAGCTCAATTGCCTAGCCTACTGTAACTTGCTTTACACAGCCACTGTATTATTCTAGCGGTGTCGCACCGTGGCTCAGTTGCTCTCGCCTGAAGCCCGGTTGCATACCTTAATCGGAAGCATATTTTAATTGGCTCGACAGGTTGCATTGTTGCTTGAATGTGCTCTCGCCTAAAGCTTGATTGCCTGGTCTACGGTAACTTGCTCGCCAGTGGGCGGCATAGTTTTACACCGCCACTGTATTATTCTAGCGGTGTCGCACCGAGGCTCGGTTGCTCTCGTTTGAAGTCCGGTTGCATACCTTATTCGGATTACATATTTTAATTGGCTCGACAGGTCGCGTTGTTGCTTGGGTGTGCTCTCGCCTAGAGCTCGATTGCCTAGCCTACTGTAACTTGCTCGCCAGTGGGCGGCATGGTTACACTGCCAATGTACTATTCTAGCGGTGTCGCACAGTGGCTCGGTTGCTCTCGCCTGAGGCCCGGTTGCCTTAGTCGGATGCATATTTTAGCTGGCTCGACTTTTGGCTAAATTCTAGCATGTTTTACTGTAACTTGCTCACCAGTGGGCGTAGTTTTACGCCGCCACTGTATTATTCTAGTGGTCTCGCCCTTCTTATATGTCCATGGGTGTCGCACCGAGGCTCGGTTGCTCTCGCCTAAAGCCCGGTTGCATACATTGTTTGCTCGCCAGGGAGCGTCTTGGGTTTCCAAGAGTCGCCTTCACTGTGTTATTTTAGCTGTCACACGGTTGTCGTGTCTATGCAGGCTACTGTAATTTGCTCGCCAGTGGGCGCTATAGTTTTGCACCGCCACTGTATTATTCTGGCGGTGTCGCGCCGTGGCTCGGTTGCTGTCGCCTGAAGCCCGGTTGCATACCTTAGTCAGATGCATATTTAGTTGGCTCGACAGTGGGCAGCTTACGCCTTCATGACCTCCACACAGTGGGGAATGGCCATGACAAGTGCCCTGCAGGTCTCAGGGTTGAGCACCTGAGGGAAGCGCTGTCAGATAACCCATGCATGAACTGCAGTTTCATGTCTCAGGCACTTAGGTTGCTAGGTAGAGGCTCTTCTATTAGCCTCCAACCAGCTCATGGTACCAGTGGCAGTGAGTAACCTTGCGGCTGGGCATCCTTCCTACTACAGGGGATGACATGCTGTCCACAGCTGCGTCCTGTAACCTCTTAGAGGTGGGCAGCTCGGCTAGAGGGTCAGTGTCCGTCCGTGACTCGCCAAGTATGGGGTTGGATGAAGCTCTGGTTTCATCTGCACCCACGAATGCCTTCTTTTCGGCAGGCCCTCAATCTTCCGTTTCTGTGTGCCTCCCTCTGAGCCTTATTCCGCAGAGCTCCGTAGATGCTGGCCAGATTTAAGGGCTCTCTCCCATCACACTAGTGACAGCAGAGCTCTGGCAGCCATGCACAATGCTGGTAGTTAGGGCTTGGACTGGTAGCTCCGATTGAGCCTGCTATAGCATCCCTGGTTGTCTCCCCAGACGAGGCTCTGAGAGCCGATGTGCGCTGCCCTCGGCCCCAGTGCCGGATTTCAGGCGACCTCCTTACTTGGAGTTACGACATTGCTGCCTGTGTGGGCCATCTGGGAATTTGCTTTCTCACACAGTCCTGGCTCAGTCGCAAACCATACAGGGGTCAGGTGCTGGTCACTCAGCATGGACCCTCAGTGATGCTTCACTGCAGACTTTGCATTATGACTTAGGGAGCTAGGCAGGTTGATGTCAACTGTGATGTGGCGCGCCGCCATGGTTGGCTGGCGCAGTCGTCCCAGTCGGAGGTGTGTCGACAGACCCTCCGTTCTCTTCCAGTGATCCCAGGCCAGACGTTCGGCCAGCTGCTCTTCAGGCCCGGTGCGAAGTGTTCAGGTTGACCAGGCTAGACAGTAGTTGCACGCTGCGACGTGCACCTCTGCCTGATTCCAGCTCGGGAACCTCTGTGGTACCCCGTGCCAATAGCTTCAACCACGTTCAGGTGGGCAATCAAGCGGCCAGTGCTTCTCAGCACATCCTGTACAGCGCCGTAACACTGCGCTACAGCTGCATTCAGGCGCCAGGAGGTCGGCGTCCAGCCTCCGCCCTCCCCCAGAGTCCTTGGGGGTGCCACTCGATGCTTGGTAGGTTGTACTCAACCAAAGTTCAGGTACAAGGAGGTGGGGCGGGGTCGCCCCGTTCTGGACTAAGACGGCGGAATCAGTGACTCACGATTCTTCCTTTCCCCATGCTGCGTGTTGCAGGGGTCCTCCAGTCTATCGCTCAGGCGGACTGGGTTGTGTCATAGCCCTGAAAGATGCTACTTTAAAGTCCCTACTGCCCAATGTCACAGGTGGTCCTCCCCTTTGCATTTCTGGGCAAGGTGTACCAGTTCAGGGTTCTTCCGTTTGGGCCGTCCCTGGCTCTGCGTATATTAACAGTGTGTGGCAGCATCCCTGCCACCATTACAGCTCAGCTGGTGCTCGACTCGGCGGCCATGCGAGCCTGCCTTTCTCCGTAGCGC
The DNA here is from genome assembly GCA_026929865.2 of Hyperoplus lanceolatus. NCBI lineage: Eukaryota > Metazoa > Chordata > Actinopteri > Uranoscopiformes > Ammodytidae > Hyperoplus > Hyperoplus lanceolatus. The sequence continues at coordinate 7,246,150 of CM049401.1, read as the reverse complement.
GTAGCTACCGTTCAGCTGCTACTACAGCACTTCATGCAATGGAGGCTGCTGGAGTACAGCCTCTTCCTTCAACTGATAAGTATGCTGACCTCAGCATTATCTAATTATCATTATCTAAGCTGTCCAAGTTCCAGGTGTCCGGAACACAGCGATAGAAAAAGGCCACCCCCGGGGAGTGGAGACCCATCCGGAGGTGGTGGGCATGATTGGGACAAGTATGGCAGGGCAGTGGCATATCTCTTTGCTTCCGAAGAGATGACCCACTGTCCCCCTGGGTCCTCCTAGATGGAGAGGACCAGTCCCCTAAGGCAGTATGCTCTGGCTAATGTTTGGCCAGTCAGCCTGCTTTATGCATTTCCTACAATTCTTTTGTTACTGACAACACTGGTTGGGGTCCAGCATTGCAGTTACAGCCTATGTTTGGTGGCTCCACATTGGCCAGGAAGGATCCCAGCGTTACTAAACTCCTCAAAGGAGAGCCTTGGTGCCTTCCAGGGAGACAGGACCTTCTGTCTCAGGTAGGCGGACACATGTGGCACCCAAACTCGGGGGGCCTGCAGCTGTGCGTGGGGCTCCTGGTAGCCAGGACCCACTGTTGACGTATTGCGACCAGTCAGAGGTCCATACCTTTTTAACTTCAGGGGCACTCTCCACTACATGGCGCTATGCAAACAGGTGGAAGTTGTTTTCACAGTGGTGCATGGCACATGGCGAAGTCCCATGGACTTGCTCAGTGATAGTGATACTACACTTTCTGCAGTCTGTGTTGGACAGCAGGAGAGCTGCTTCCACCCTGTGCGTCTATGTGGCTGCGATATCGGCTGCACATGCAGGGGTGGATAACCAGACGGTAGGGTCCCACTACCTAGTCAGGCAGTTTCTGAAGGGAGGCCAGAGGCTTCATTCAGCCACCATGACCCCTGAGGGCACCATCATGGGACTTGCAAGTAGTCCTGAGGGCCTTAGATCTACCCCCATTTGGGCCGCTGAGTCAGGCAGACCTGACGCGGCTGTCTATGAAGACGGCATTCCTCCTTGCCATTGCGACTGCAATCGGTCGGTGAACTCCATGCCTCGTCAGTGAGCCAGGCGTGCTTGCTCTGGCATGCAGAAGGGTCAGGAGTGGTGCTCTCGCCAAATCCATCCTTCCTATCCAAACGATTGTCTCCCCACCATGTAAACCAATCGATCGAGTTGGCTGCTTTCAAACCTCTGGGCTCACCAGGGGGTGCAGAAAGAATGTCAGACCCACTGTGCCCGGTGCGGGTGCTTAGGGCATAGGTTGTGGCAACAACCAGCTTGCGTAAGACAAATACCTCTTTGTCTGCTATGGGAGCTGCAGGAAGGGGGCTGCCCTGTCCAAACAGAGACACTCCCACTGACTTGTGGATGTGGTCTTGAATGCATATAGAGCACAGGGGCTCCCCATGCCTTGGCCGTTGAGTGCCACTCTACCAGGAGCATGGCTACATCATGGGCTGCCTTGAAGCGGATTTCACGGCAGGACATTTGCGCCACGGCTACATGGTCTTCATCATGTACGTTGTGCGGCTCTACAGAGTAAATGTTGCTGCACCTCATCCTGTGGGATGACAGCTGTCTTGTTGATGGCTGCAAGCCCTTAATTGATGAGTACTCTTCGTGACCTTTTTGGTATAAGTCATCCAATGCTGTAAGCACCGCCTCTGGCGGTCAGTAGGAACGAAATAGAACGATAGTTACGTATGTAACTAGGGTTCTATGAGTTCCGGATGACCGCCAGAGTTCTCTGTCACTCAGACTTCTCAGACACCGCGAGAAGATCCAGTTGGAACAGAACCTCTGGTGACTTCCAGAATATATAGACATTCCCGGGGTCACCCAGGTGTCACAGGTGACTTTGTTGGTATAAAGATCTTGACCTGCGCATGCGTGCGATGGAACATCCAGTGCTGTAAGCACCGCCTCATCCGGAACTCATAGAACCGTAGTTACATACGTAACTATCGCTTTAACCCATTGACCTTTGAATGACCTGCTTTAGGATCCAATCTCAACCATGTCTAGTTAGTAAGTTTAGAACACAGTGTTACTATTGCGACTGTTGAAAATGTAATGCCATGTACATTTGTACTGATGATAACCGATTATATACACTTACTTGACTTTTGCGTGATTTTGCCAAGGCAGTGCATTAAACCATGAGGCTTATATTGTTCCTACTGCAATATCTGCGCATGTTTGATGGCTTGGACACATGCCAGGCCATAAAGTCCACATGTATATCAATGAGCCAGCCATGAAATGTATTTTATGAACCAAGACTATTATAGAAACTTTGTGTGTGTTAGCATTGATGACACTGCATAGTATTTCATCCACACCCCTTCCCACTTACAGCTGTGTATGGGAGCGATGTGAGGATCCACTACATAAATACACACTTCTTTATTTATGTGCTATCCACACATGAAAACACACAAAAGTGGAATATCCACTTATGGATTACAATATGGATTATTGTGAAAGTACTTAGCGAGTGTCTTGCTGTGCATAACCCTCGCAGAGTCTTGAAGAAATAGAAGCTATAAAGGAGCAAAGGAGGAGGATAAAACTTGTGTTAAACGAGGTTGACACAGTGCTGTGAATTTCCATGTCACAGTCTAACACCTACTGGGAGGTGAGATGTGGAAATGGATAGCTCAAGACTCCTGCTGGCATAACATAATCTAGTTGCTTTATTGTATGATTCATGAAAAGGTTTCTTTAAAGTTATTTGACCTCTGTGTGAGTTCAAAGAGACAATAAATAACACGGTGCGCTCACAACGTGGTCTTGCGTAAGAAGCTTTGAAATATAATGTGATAAGATAATGTGATGGAGGACCTGCTGTCGTTCAGTGGCTGTAATATTGGATAAACAATTCAAATTTTTGGATGCTCTTAAAAAAAGGACATTTGGGTTGCTTCTTGCTTGGAGCAAATTGATTTAAACTTGCTTTTGTTGGTAGCAGTAAAGCATTATTCCTAAAAAGTATTTATTGATATCTCTGGGCAACAACTCAACTCTTCTTTTACATGTGTATCTGCTAATGCACTGCTTTTCAGAGCAGAATCGTCAAAAAAATAAAAATATAAAAAATCTCTCTTATCATGCAACAAAAAACATCTTGAACAGTTACAATTAACAATATATACAGTCCCCTCCAATAGTATTGGAACGGTGAGGCCAATTCCTTTATTTTTGCTGTAGACTGGAAACATTTGGGTTTGACACCAAAAGATGAATATGAGACAATAGCTCAACATTTCAGCTTTCATTTCCAGGTATTCACATCTGGATCTGATACACAACTGAGAAGATATCATTATTTGAAAAGGAACACCACATTTTTAGGCGAGCAGAAGTATTGGAACAGATAGACTTTAAATAAATTAAAGTGAATAAACTGTAATATTTTGTCGCAAATCCTTCGCTTGCAATAACTGCATCAAGCCTGTGACCCATTGACATCACAAAACTTTTGCATTCTTCTTTTGTGATGCTTTTCCAGGCCTTTACTGCAGCCTCATTCAGTTGCTGTTTGTGTTAGGGGGTTACTCCCTTCAGTCTCCTCTTTAGCAGGTAAAATGCATGCTCTATAGCGTTTAAGTCTGGAGATTGACTTGGCCAGTCTAAAACCTTCCATCTCTTGCCCCTGATGAACTCCTTTGTTGTTTTTGCAGTTGTTTTGGATCATTATCTTGCTGCATGATGGAGGATCTTCCAATCAGTTTGGTTGCATCTTTCTTTAAATTGGCAGACCGAATGTTTCTGTAGACTTCGGAGTTCATTTTGCTGTTGCCATCATGTGTTACTGTGTTGTTGTCAAGATGAACCTTTACCAAAGTGATGGAAAGGCTAAAGTTTGGAGAAAGAAAGGATCTGCTCATGATCCCAAACATACAAGCTCATCTGTGAAACACGGTGGAGGCAATGTCATGGCTTGGGCTTGCATGTCTTCTTCTGGGACGGGCTCATTAATCTTCATTGATGATGTAACACATCATGGCAACAGCAAAATTAACTCAGAAGTTTACACAAACATTTTGTCTGACAATTTAAGAAAAGATGCAACCAAACTGATTGGAAGATCCTTCATCGTGCAGCAAGATAATGACCCAAAACACAACAAAGGAGTTCATCAGGGGCAAGACATGGAAGGTTTTAGACTGGCCAAGTCAATCTCCAGACTTAAACCCTATAGAGCATGCATTTTACCTGCTAAAGAGGAGACCGAAGGGAGTAACCCCCTAACACAAACAGCAACTGAATGAGGCTGTGGTGAAAGCCTGTAAAAGCACCACAAAAGAAGAATGCAAAAGTTTTGTGATGTCAATGGGTCACAGGCTTGATGCGGTTATTGCAAGCGAAGGATTTGTGACAAAATATTTCGGTTTTTTCACTTTAATTTATTTAAAGTCTATCTGTTCCAATACTTCTGCTCGCCTAAAAATGTGGTGTTCCTTTTCAAATAATGATATCTTCTCAGTTGTGTATCAGATCCAGATGTGAATACCTGGAAATGAAAGCTGAAATGTTGAGCTATTGTCTCATATTCATCGTTTGGTGTCAAACCCAAATGTTTCCAGTCTACAGCAAAAATAAAGGAATTGGCCTCACTGTTCCGATACTATTGGAGGGGACTGTAACTTTTTATATTTGCTGAAGTGCAGCACAGTACTTTACACACAAACTTTTGTCCTGAGAAGTGGTCTTGTACGGGAAGCCATCCAGCAGATCCAAAACATTCTGGATCAATTAAAACCAGGGGTGGGGGTGACACTGTGATGTCACACTTTAATACAATACAGCACATCTGTTGAGTGTGTGTGTGTGTGTGTGTGTGTGTGTGTGTGTGTGTGTGTGTGTGTGTGTGTGTGTGTGTGTGTGTGTGTGTGTGTGTGTGTGTGTGTGTACATTCATGGGCATACGTGATCTTAGCTACATTTGTGTTTGTATAAAAGCTACTTTGATGCATCCCTATGATTATCTCCCCTGGGAAAAAAAAACTAAATGAATAGGCTAATGCAAAAACCACAGCTTCAAAAATGTGTTTGACAAACAAATAGGCTACAAATAAACAGAAATTACATAAACCTTTCTTCTCATCACGAATGGATTACCACTAAGCATAATTAACATGTACAATTTAAAAGGGACCAGATGTTATGTGTAAGCAGATGTGACATTTTTTTAACTACATACTCCCAAGACTGGTGAAAAAGCCCCAAAAAAAATTTGACATTCCCAGCTAGCGCAAAGGAAAGCTCAGTGCTCACACACATGGCTTTTCTTTGTTCACCCTTGCGTCATTGTAAGAACCATTTGGTTCAGATTATGCAAGGATATCAAAAAAAGAGCTGGTATCATGTTTTATTGAGAAAAGGTATCTCTTTAAAACAAAGTACCTCTTTAAAATGGCACAATGTCATGATCATGTTCAGGCGTGCTCTAACATTCACTAATCTATTATAAATGGTGTTAGCTAAAATAATTCCTGATCACGGGTAAATAACGACAAAGGCATGGCTGAAGAAAAACTATTGCATATATTCTCTGGATGAAAGCGCTAACATGTTGATACCTCTAAAATAGTTGGTCCAGTGTCAATAAAAGTGCAGGGTCGTAACAAATGATTGAATCCAGTTTGTTACCAGGCTACTACTACTACTACTACTACTACTACTACTACTACTGACTGTATATATTTCGAGAAAAAGCAACAAAACCAACACAAACTAGATGCCATCTGGCTGATAGCTGGATTTTTTTTCTCTGCTGATGTTTCTGCCTTTGGTTCCTGCTGCCACAAATGTGTTCATGACATTTGACTGGAAGATTTGATTTAAGCATTACGTAAAATACAGATCCAGGCTGTGACACTACATTTAAAGTTGTGCTCGATTCATGTAGTATTCACATCATTAAACATACATATTTGATTAACTATGGAGGAGACTTGAGCGTACCATGGAATATATAGCCGGAACATGTGTAGGAAATGATTCCATGCTGAGGCAGCCAATTAGAAACCACAACCTGGTTAAATCAGTGGAATTAGCTGCACCTGTGCCACGATGCTTCCAGCTCCTGACCATAGGGACAGTTATGGCACCTTATATTTGACTATATTGGCAGTAGATGAAGTCTACCTCAGTAAAAAAAAAAACATATACGTTAGTAAATTTTATTAGCAATGTTTTTTTTTTTTTTTTTTTTAAAATAAATAACCAGTCTTTCTTTCTTGAAATATTTGAATGTTCATGCTCAGCTAGATCTCACCCTCCCTTTGGGCAAAATGAATCTTAAACAAATGGAAGATAAGTCAGCCCCAAGTTTCTGTTATCAACACCCAGGCAGTCAGCACGTAAACTGTGATTGATACATTCTGAAAAGAAAAGAAAAAAAAAGATACATTAGCCGCAACTAACCTCATTAACCACTCTGGCCTGTGATGTCCTCACACACCCTTACCTGCCTCAAACACAGGGTCAACTACCACATCCCTTTTTGAGAGGCAAATGTGATATTTAAGTGACTCAAGGTGTGGTAGTGTTTCAACCCCTACATATTTTTCAATTTAAATACAAATGCATGGCTGATTGAGAAAACCTGACAGTGTCCAGATTACTAGCTTGAAATGTGCATCTTTTTAAAAGGGAACTGAGTCCTTCTGTTTCTATACAGTGTATGAATCTGTCATCAAAATGGGTAATCTGTCTCAATTACTTTGCACAGCCGCAGGAAGGAACGGCTTTTGTGAGAAATATTATATCTAAACAGCCCATCATCATCGGACACACGACCATCCACGTGTCCTTGTCTTGTGAGCCAGAAAGCGACACACTAAATATTTGTCTTTTGTAATCGCATTGAAGAATTAAGCCCTTCAATTGATTATTTTTTCATGGCTCTGCAGCTGCCAAATAACCCCCACCTCTGGTTTACATTTCACAATTGGTCACACATGCATGAACCGAGATTCATATCAATACAGTGTTTGTACAGTAAGCTCTTGTATTGTCAGTACAGCCAGTCATTAGGAGAGAAAAACACTCAACAATATTGTTCATGTGATGAGAGCCACCCAGGACCTGAAAGTTCAAGCTACACACACATCCACAGTAGCACTGGTTGTGATTATGGATGTGCTATGGTTGAGCTGCACAATGTCGTTTTATTTATCTGAAGGGGGGGAATCCACATCCTGCTATAAACTGTGCGGACTTATTGGTTTGACTTTGAATTAAAAAGACTAATGAGGCTTCTACTCACCAATTCCTGTAAACACTTTCAAACAGCACAATTAACAGTTGATTATTATCTTGATAAAATAATACTAATAATGAGATACATGTGTAACTGTGTTTATTTGTGTGTGTGTGTGTGTGTGTGTGTGTGTGTGTGTGTGTGTGTGTGTGTGTGTGTATGTGTGTGTGTGTGTGTGTGTGTGTGTGTGCGTGCGTGCGTGCGTGTGTGTGCGTGCGCGTGTGCGTGTGTGTGTAGAAAGTTCATGCTTTCAAATTCAGGGAATGTTCAACCTCCCATGCAGAAAAAGAGGTTATGTTTAGTTTCCTTGAAATCCTGTATTATGGTTCTGTTCTAATATCCCTGGTTGGATATTAGAGCAAAAAATGTTTCTGGCCCGTCAAATCCCAGAAATGACATTTCCCAACACTAGTACAAAAAACAACAACAATAGCTTCTCTGAATTTGATGTGGTCGAGCCAATACCACAGTTACAGACTCTAGAGATTGAACAAGGCCTAAACAGAAATTAATGATGGGTAAAAGCTCCTCTGCCAATGACTCTGCAGGTGTTGCAATAACATAATGACGCGTTCATGCGTCAGCAGAAGAGGAAGAAAAGGAAAACCTCCTGTTATCCTGTCTTCCATGTTGGTAGCCCACCAGATTCCTGTCTTTGAAGGCCACCGTAGTAGATTATTTAAATTCTACCAAAGGGAGGGGTTAGCAAGGGAGCGTTGCAATCTAGATTCTCAACTCTAGATGCCTCTAAAATAGTCCGTTATTACACACTGTTCCTTTAAGATGATATTTCAACTGTTTTTCACTCTTCATATCTCTGCCAACTATCAGGTTTGAGATGCTATGTCAGGACAGTGTAGTTATTTTTAAATCTGAATGAATTGTTGCTGCTTGCATATTTGGTAGTGTGTTTTCAGTTGTTCGATTTTTGTAATATCTATTGCAACTGTTTTAGAGGCTGTATGATTGCATACAAAGTCATTGGACTGTGTTTTTGCTTGTTTTCGCCTTCAAACCAACTGCATGTAATCACTTTAAGGTTAGCATTTAGCTCAAAGCTAAAGCATATACATTTATGATTTATGAGTATCCCTTCGATATATGTGACAGTAATCATTCAAACGTATTGTTTTCACTTCAGAAATGTTTAATACAAATACATGACAAAAAACAAGAAACAAAGTAGGTAAAGTAATTGAATTAAAACATGGATTTTAGGATGCTGTTTCTGCCTGCAGAGAATCCTGCAGTATAGTTGTCATGGTGGAGGGCATACTGTCTGCCTCGGCTGGCCTTGAAGGCCCTGAACTTTGCGTGCTGTGCCTCTGCTTTGACCGAGCGCTTCTCCTCTTTCTTTTCTTTGTGCTCCTGGTATTTATGAAGCAAGGATCCCATTTTCAGTTTCCACTTCTTGCTCATTTTGAGTTTGGGCGTATCTGTAAATTCTTAAGAGTAAAGTAGAAAAAAAAGTAGTTCAATATGCAGTATATACAGTATAAACAATTATATATTCACAACCAATGGAGGCCTGGACACGGAGAAAGGTTCATATGGAGCCTCACTTGAGGCGAGACACTGCAGGTGAATATGGTAAAAAAAGAAAACATATTGATATCATGATGAAACTTTGCCAGTTGATTGCTCACATTAACACAATAAATGTTTTATTCATTAATTGTTTTCATAAATGTTTGAAATATATGCAAATTTGGCCATTTTTGGATTTTTTTTTTAGAACAAAATGTATCATTAATCAGACAATTAACAATATGAATATGACAGAAGAAATCCTTCGGTACTAACTTCTTTAAATTAATGAAAGCTACATTTACAAACTTTCCAAAAAACTCAAAATTTACCAGTGCACAATATTTCTGCCTGCCATGTCTCGCCTAAATAACTATAGTTACATTTTGGAATAATCAGGATAAAGGAATTTGATGCCAACCTGCAGACTCTGCAGCAAACAGGAGATAGGTGGCGCTGAAAGGGTCCACACTCTCCTCTTCGTCTGTCTCACTCTCGCTGTCGTTCATCGGCTCAACAACCCAGTTGTTGTGCAGAGTTTTCTTTCTACCCATGTCCTTGGCCTTCAGTTCTTCAGTCTGCTGCTCTTCTGTTAGAGCGCTTACGGTTGTACAGCCAGTGACAAGCTGTTCATCCTTTGCCCAATGAAGCCTCTCTCTCTGAAGTTGTTCCGGTTCAACTTTTTCCATAGCCTTCAGTGAGTCCATCCTCCTCTCTTCCATCTCTCTCTCAAGGGCCTTCTGCCTCCTCCTCTCCAACAGGTATGTTTCTCTCTGCAGGGTTCCCATACATTTTTATCAATTAATTTTCAAAACTTTTTGACATCTTACCCAAATTTAAGTAGCGTTAAGTGTGGCAAGTAACGCACTCATATGGCTCAGTAACGCTGCGTCTCTCTTGGTATATTTGTCGTTCAAAAGTCATACATTATTAAACACGCACTTCCAAGGCATTCTTGCTAAATAGGAAAACCGTTGGCTGCGCAGCACGATCATTTAAACAATAATTATTCAAGTAACTATTTTGCATAACGCTAAGACATGTTTTGGGATTATAATATACATAGTTTAAGCACCAGCGAAAATATTATGGGGAATATTAGTGTATATTCAAAACCTTTCTATACATTCAGTGGATTCAATTCAATGTGCCTTGTGTAAATTGACTAATAAAGAAACTTGATTCCAAACCAAGTCTAGGTCTGGAAAACTGTTTTCAAATGTCATATCTTTCCCAGGTATTGTAAACCTGTCTCCTTACATTTTCTGCTGTCTTGTCTTTCTCCTCTCTCTCCTTCTCCCATTTCTGCTCGACCTCAGAAGCAAGTCTCTGTCTGCGCTCCATCTCTATCGCTCTCAGCTCGACTAACATCTGTCTCCTGACCTCAATCCTTCTCTCCTCTGTGCTCAGTGTAGCCATGTCTTTCACCAGCTCCAGTTCAGCGAAGAGGTCCCTATGTTGACGTTGGTTCATCTTGGCATTAGTTAGTAATGCTCTTTCTGTGTAGGTTGTTTAGAAGTTGTATCTTTTTGTATAATCCGTGTAGGTTTTTCTAGGTGTGCTCACTTCAACAGGTTAGTGCTGAATGAGGCCATAAGGTCAAGAGGGTTCTATCTATTATGTCATGATGGAATTCTTACCACCATCACAATGAAGCATTCTACTGTGAGAATTCTAACTGCACAATTCCATGCAATTCAATTCAATACAATTCCATGCAGTTCAATTCAATACAATTCCATGCAGTTCAGTACAATTCACTGGGCAAGTTTTTTTTTTATATCAATGTTGCAAAAGCATAAAAATATAACATTTAACCTGTCCCAAAGTTTATATTTATAATTGATATAATAATATATAATTATAATAATGATAATAATAAAATGATGTATACAATATACAATGTCCCTTTGGATAAAGTATGTATCCATCTATATATTTTTTTTCAAGCAGCTTTAAAGGTTCTCACTCATTGTTGTGCTGCAAATGAACAGTACATTCTGCAACTCTGTCCATGAGGTTAAACCGAAAAAACATATAACAACATATAAATATTTTAGGAATTTTAATTAACTACAAAGCATGCATCATTGTGATTTGGTTGTTGCTCTCTTGTAATCTTAATTTGTTTGTATTTAGTTCCCTCCTGTTTCATTGCCTTATGTTAAAGTGGAGAAACGTTTTCCAGCTCAACACCAAAAAGACCAAATCACTCTTTTTAACACTGTTAGGTTTTGCAGTTCTTATGCAGGATTCACATCCTTAATAATATAATTAGCTATTTGTTGTTGATGTTTGGCTTCTGGCTAGTAATACATTGACTGTAGTTTCTTTTATTTTTTGTGGAGTTGGCAGCAATGGATTTTCAGCCATTTTGCCATAGGTTTGTTAACCCTTCCTTTCACCAAAATGGAGAAAGGAAGCGTTCCAATCAGCAACAGAAGTTGAAGACATGTATTTTTTCTGCTCTGCAGTGGGAAACGCCCACCAAGGGAAAAATATGGGCTGCAGTCTCATGTTATACTGTCTTGAGCAAAAAGTGAGGAGATTTTCGGATTAATTCAGTTTTATTTTGCGGTAAACTGTCTCACTGTACTCTCTGCAAGCCATGAAGTCAAAGCATCGCGTAGCTATATTGACGTTCTCTGACAAAGAATTGTGAGGAGAAGAGTGTAAAGATTGCCAAAGCATTGAGCGTTTCCAGAAGGACAGGATGTTTCAACAATTTAAAACCACTATGAGTCTTGCTTCAGCTAATTACTGTGTGCCAAGAGAAATACCCCTGTCGCTCTGTGCTGCCCACCCCACACACACACACACACACACACACACACACACACACACACACACACACTTCACCTTAGACACTTGGTCACACACGAGGTCCAATTTTGTCCCCTTTGCATTCAAATGGTGTATCAGCTGCACCCGTCCCTGCCGCCTACTGCACCTGATAACTACCCTGGGAGCTAAACACAAGCTCACACAAACAGAAACATTACCATATCTTGCTGTGTGAGACACCAGATAGGGAGCAGCCACTTTTCCACTGGGATGGTGGCCTAGTATGTTTACCTCTTCCACTGTCTGCCACACACACACATACACACACACACACACACACACACACACACACACACACACGGGAACAGGAATGGACACATACACAATCCAGATAACTTACAGCTGTAACAATTAAAGAACTAAATGAAACAACATTGATTTGGAATAATAAATAATACGAATAGTCACACATACAGATGGGCTTTATCAGACCCGCTCCACTGACATGCTCATGCTTTATGTCCCACAAGCCCGGTCTGAGCTGGGAAAGGCAGCTTTTAGCTTCAGTGCCCCCGACTCCTGGAACAACTTACAGCAACAAATTAAACTAAATACCTTCATATCCTACAAACAAATTAAACTAAATACCTTCATATCCTTTAACCAATTTAAACAAACTATCTTAAATCTGCCAAACTCTACCTGTAACTGTTTTAATTAGGCTATATTGTACTTTCACCCATTTCAATTTAATTGCTGCCTCTCTTCACCACTGTGTAAATGTTTCAATTGTTTTTTCTCTTCACCTGTTGTTGTGTATTTGATGTATTTGCATTGAATATTTTGTATGTATTGTTGTTTTTCCTTTGAATTCTTTTTGAACTCGACGTCATTGTAAATGAGGGTCACCCCTCAATTGGTCTCTCGAGGATAAATAAAAGTTAAATGAAAAATGAAATGAAATACAGTACATGTTTAGGTTTATATACTGGGTCTCTGGTATGATCAACCCTTTAGATGCATTCATACCTCAATACACTCAATATAAACTATGCAATGCATATCCTGTATACTCAATGCACTTTTTTAAAACTAATCTCAAATTAGATGGGGGTAACATTTCTTTTTAAAGATAGAAATGTTATACAAGTAAATAAAGTCCACAGACTGTCATGATATTTATATGTGCACTGTCAAAAATGTAATTGAATGTATAGCAAGGCCTCTAACTCATTTCCAAACAATATGAAAACAGCTAAAGTCATACCAATACATAAAACTGGAGACGAACATATACTCTCAAACTACAGACCAATTTCATTGCTTCCCCAGTTCTCCAAAATACTGGAAAAAATATTCTATACAATAATTAATGAATTCATCACCAAACATAACATACTGTACGAACAACAATTATGTTATGACCTGGAGCAGTGAATTTCTGTTTTGCTGTTTTCAATTTGATGGTTTTCGTTCATCTGTTCCATTATTTTATTTTGATATTCTCCTGTCGTTGTTTGTTTAACCCACGAGCTAAAACATCAACATCATAGACACTGACTGATTCATACTGAACTTTTTTTTTTTTGTAAACAATTGTAAAAAAAAAATAAGAGGGGGTAGGACCAGAAAAGTTTTTCTTAACTTCTTCCCTTTTGAACATGAACTATATTTTTTAAGTTATGTATTTGTTGCTTAGGATCCTGAGGATCCCATTTGTTTGTTTTTAATTTATTTATTTCCTTTTTTTACTGATCAATCGTTTTATTTTTGTTTGTATTATTTTTTTTAAACATGTTCAATAAAGACTATATATTAAAAGTTATGTATTATTGAGACAGTTTGGGAATAATCATTCATCTAAATACAGATATAGTACAGCATGCATTAATAGAGTTGCTGTGGATGGTGAAACTTTTTTTGAGTGGATACACTAATGCACTTGCTCTGATTGTAGGTAAGTGGACTGACTCTGATGCTCAATGACAAAGGGGATATACCTATTATCCCATTTCCTATTTTGAAGGAAATTACACTGACTTTAAAGATGGTGTTCACATTTTCTGAGAACTGAGTTGTTTTTTTCCAAGAAGAACTCTTATCCAAATAGAATTAACATTCACTGCAGTGCACTGCAACTTCAAAGAGTTGTGAACTAAGTTGACATTAGTAAGGTAAAATCGTGAAAACATGTGTCTCAGCCCAAGCAGACATTCTAAATCCTACAGCTATTATACAGCCTAATTCTACAGATCCCTCCTTTAACTTGCATAGCTGCAATTTTCAATGTGACTACTTCCTCTCCTTAAAAGATGAAAATGGTTTTCATACACAGGAAAAATGCCACCTGGGTTTTCTTCTGCTTTGGCATGCGGCCTTATTTGAGTATCTTATGTTTACATATCAGGCTGTGGGTCTGTTTGTGTGCACGCCCCAGCTGGTTCTAGTGATCTATGTGTTTGAGCTCTCTTCACCATCACTGCAGTTTCATCAGGGTCAAGTTTCCTTCAAGGTTTAGCATTCAAACTTCTCAATTTTCACAACTTTTCACTACGTGCGATTGACACTGGAGGATGTGTACTTGACATATTTACCTCAAAACCAATAGGCAGAAGCATTGACATTCAGGCAAAGTTCATAAAAGAAGAACACTCAAAACAAAACGCATACGTTCAAAAAGTATACCTGATATTTTGAAACAGGGAAGACTAGAAATTAATGGTTGTGTTGTGGTCATATGAGTTGGACCCACACTAAGAAGACGTACAGCGTGAGTATGGTGTCAAATGGAAGATGTTTATACCATGGCTTTTGGTGGTTGGAAGGTGGTGATGGGGGGTGTGATGTCCAATATATGCTGGAGGGAGAGAAAAAGACGTAAGCTTATCTGGAGTGGAATTGTGCAGGTGGCTGGCGGCAGGTGGGAATGTGGCTCCAGCATACAGCACAGATTTATCACAAATTAAAAACAAATAACTTATGATGTCACAGTCTGTGTCTGGCCCCCTCCCTCCATTCATCCACATTCACACGTTCTCAGACCCATAAACTGTCATACTTTCCACCAGATGCCCCCAGACCTTTCTTCTAGTGCTAGTAACTCCCACATCCAGCCACTCCCTCTTGCCCTGCAATAACCCTTTCCATCCAGCCCCAGTTACCTGACCTTCCCCACCAACCTGCTCACCTGTTCTCCCTTTCCTCATCAGCCCGGCAGATATTTAGGTAAACCCTTTATATCTGTAACTTGTTACCTGTCTAGTCTATCATGTTTCTCAGACAAGTCACCGAATAAAGGACACAAAAGGGTATTCAACTATCCCTTGAAGTTGACAACAGCCACTGTTTTTGAAGAACAAAACTGACAACTTTTAACAATCACCTTGTATTTATTTAGGAAGGATGTTGTTGCTAAGTGAAACTCCAGCCATAAATATGATGAATAGATACAGTACGTCAACATTTTCTGAAAAGCTGCTTTCCACCAAGGTTCAGCAGCTGAAGAAAAAACCAAGGTCTCTTGTTGAATCGCACCCAAAACAAGAGCCAAACTACTGCCAAAAAAAACGGTTGGAAAAAAATAAGATAACAATCATTGTGAAAGTAGTCAGATGAGAGGGCAATGAGAGAAAGGAAAGAGACAGGAGAGGAAGAGAAGGGGGTTCCTCCGACTAAAAGTGAGATTAGTTTTGTAATAGTTCCTGTAGTAATTTGAAGGGGATTTCCCCACTGAAGCACAGCTGATTACACCAGCTTTAAACTTTAAAATGCCATTTAGGAGAGAGAAAAGAGGACAGTGATGAAACTGATGTTGACGGTGGACGAGAGGATGATGTTTGGATCACAACCACACAGGCATTGGTATAGGAAAGATGGCCAGGAACATGAACAACAGCTTAAGATGAAGGAAGAGCAGAGGAGAGGCTTTGAAAAATTATGATGATATTAAAAATAATAATGTGGTTTACCGACGCACTGATCAAAGAAGAAATCAGGCAAAGGTCAATCTCAAAATAAATAGTCCCGTGACCCCAGCTGGCACATTCATATGTTAAGATTAGACTGTGCATTAGCTTGAGGCAAGTCAATGTGAGAGTCCACCTGTCTGCCTGTTTCTGCCAAAAGCTAAGATTAGATTGGCGCCAGACACAAAGAATGCCTCAGATGTGTGTGTGTGTGTGTGTGTTACCGGTACTGATTCTCTCGGATCAAGGATTGTGTCCACATGTTTGTTCCTACAGTATTTTACTTTCTATAAGTAGTTGTTGGGTCCCTTAATTGGCAGCCACCCCTCCCCTCCAAATATTCTCCTGAAAAGAAATGTTTGATGCCTGGTCTGATGAGTCTCGGTATCAGATGGTCAGAAACGGTAATGAACAAGATGATAAGAATGGATCCATTTCGTATCAGCAGTTCAGTTTGGTGGCGGTGGTGTGATAGTGTGGGAGACATTTTTTTGGTACAGTTTGGGCCACTTGAGCATTGTTTAAATCCAAAAGCATACCTGAGTATTTTTTCTGACCAGGTCCATCCCCTTATGACCACCGTGTACCTATCTTCTTATGGCTTCTTCCAGCAGAGCAAGACGGCATGTCAAAAAGCTTAGATCATCTCAAACTGGTTTTCATGTACGTGACTATGACATCACTGTACTGAAATGGCCAACACGGTCATCAGATGCCAATCCAATGGACCAACTTTGGGATAGCATTCACATTGTGGAGGCGAAGCAGCTAAATCAGCTGCAACTTTTATGCTATCATGTCAATATAGACCAAAATTTTCCAGTACCTATATTTTCATCTATGCCATGAACAATTCAGGCAGTTCTTAAAGGAACGGGTACTTGTGAGGTGTACAAAATAAAGCGGCCTTTGAGTGTAAGTCCATGTGCCAGCTGTTGTCCCTGGTATTGTTGACTGAGGCCCCTGTACCATGAGAAAGTAGGAGAATATAAACAGCGAAGTCTCCCTCTCCCTGCTGGCCGATTCTGGTTGTGTCATTCCTAATGTTTTTTAACTCTGACTGAAATTGAGCCCAGATGCTCAATAAAGCAGTGATAATGAGAAAATGGTGTGAAAGTGTATATGTGTGTTTGCGCATTTGTGTGTGTGTGTGTGTGTGTGTGTGTGTGTGTGTGTGTGTGTGTGTGTGTGTGTGTGCGTGTGCGTGTGTGTGTGTGTGTGTGTGTGTGTGTGTGTGTGTGTGTTTGGGCTTCCCTACCCAGGACTATTCAGGCCAGACTTGAAACAAACGTATCAGTCAGCCATGTTTTGCATTTATGTTTACCAAAATCATTGTTATATTCATCCAATGTATGTACAGTATGTGATAGATGTGTTTAAAATGTCTCTTTTCAGTCACACATACACTTAATAATTTCTGATATAGTAGTCCAAGTCTTAATTTGAAACGGTGGAAAATGAGCTCACAAGACAAAAGTCTGTGTGTAACGTTGCTGTAGAATGTTGTAGGTTTCCACATCTGCTAATCAGTTGGAGGATGGAACAGAGTGAGAATGTTTTCCTATCTTTGTCTGCACGTCTGTGTTAACATGTGTGTTATCCACTTCCGTCTGTAATGTAATTTTAGAAGGATGGTTTCTCTCACTCACCCACCTCTAACCATATCCACAAACACACACACACACACACACATTTTATGAAAGTCCCAGTCGTGCATTAACATTAACCCCAGCTTTTTCACTTAGTCAAACTCCACCTGTTTTTTCACCCATACATACTGGGTGTGTCCTTCCCCTATCCGCTCCACAATTTGAATAGTTTTTAATGCACTACTGAATGTAAATTTAACTGAATGTGTTATGTGAATACATACAGTATATTGAAATCTCTAAGGAAGACTGACATAGCGTACACTGGTGGTGGGTGTCAGCTATCACTAGTCTGACTCAGGCTCTTATCGCCAACCAAAGTGTGGGCCCTTATGATCACTTCTGTTCCACTGGAGGAGACAGAGACACCATTCAGTTTTATCTGTCTGACTGAGATACAGCTGAGGCATCATGGAACAGTTTTTTTGTTTTTTTACAACATTAACATCAACGTGGAGTATATTTCTCCTGTGTAAAGAAAATGATTAAACATCCTTTGGTAGGGATCGGAAGTGAAATGTCTGTTATGGTAGAATTAGATGACTGTGACCTTAAAGTTCAACTTAAACGGAGGCCACTTTAATTATTTTCACAGACTAATAGGTAGGTCAGGTCAGCTTTCTGCACACGCATGAGGCAATGAAGTGAGTCCAGCTTATATTAACAAATTAGGTAATTATGAGTCATAGAATTAAATAAGGATCTATAGTGTGAAAACATCAACATCAAAATCTGAAAAAACGACTATAGCTTATACGATATATAGGAAAATTGCACATCTCTCAAAAGTTTTTTTGGGGGGCTGGAGGTAATATATTTTACTTTATACAGTAACAACCACAGGAGGCAGTCAACCCAGTTGCGACCCTTTAGCCATGCAGCTCGGATGTGAACTGTGGGCCTCTGTACAAGGTGAGGTCAGCCGGCATACCAAAACGAGCCACTTATGACCTGAGGAACGCCCAGTCCACCTCAGCGAATGCAGAGGAATGGCTTCCGGCTACCTGGTGGTGCTGTCCACCAAGGTGAGGAGGTCAGTGAACCTACGGGAGGAAGGCAGGGGGCCCACCAAGTCCTTTTTGACCTGGTCGAAATGCCTCTCGGGGACCAGAATCGGCGCCAATGGGGCTTTGGTATCATGTGTACCTTGAACACGCTGACAGGCCAAACTGAAGCTAGCCCAGGTCTTTACATCACTCCTGAGGCGGGGCCAGACCAATGTAACACCCACCAGCTTAGTATACGGCTTGTGGTCCACGAAGGCAGTGACATGGAGGCCGTCCAACAGGAATGTAGGGACTTTATGGTGCCGTGTGCATGAACCTGGCACGGTGTCCTACTTGTGTACCAGTTTAATGGCTCCCTTCGTGGAAAGCAGTGCCCAAGGAAAGCAATGGATGACAGGCCAAACTGTAACTAAGCAGGATTGACATTAGTCACTGCACCCTGATCCTTTCAAACAGCTGCCACAGGTGCGTCAGAGGCTCCTCTGAAGCCGATGCAGGCATGATGCTACACTGTGCGCCTACAACGACCAGAGGCCACCAGCTGGAAATTATATATTTAATTAACAGCAGCTTACTTTCCCTGCCAGTGGCTTTGGCCATCCCTGGGCAGTTAAGTTTGTGTTTTGTGCCTGGAAGGCACTCCCCTCCCCCAACGGTTAGGGATAGGGCCTTCCAGGCAGCACTGCCCTAAGTATACATAAATATAGAAAGATCATTTTAAAAGTGAAGTACAGTAATAATGTTGTAATGGGCACAACTGTTCATGATAATATATGGTTCTGCAGTCATTATCAACATGCTTTCAAGTTTTAAATAAAATTCAGAATAATGAACATTGACCAAATTTCTACCCCCTAAGCAGGCAACGTATCTCCGGGGATACATACATTTCAAATTCTGCTAAAAAACCCACAAACACAGATGGATTTTTTTTTCTTCATCAGCATGTTAAGACAAATGTCCTAATTCAATATATGAATTTAGATTGTTATTTTAACAAAAATAAGTATGTCTAATATATGATTACTTACACCCTGGGAAGCTGGCGCTTCACCACTGGCGTCCATGTTGATTTCTGATCAGGCACCTAGATGCTAATAACAGACAAGTCTTTTGATAAATGCTAACTAGATTAGTGAAAACCTTCCAGCAAGCCCCCTACAGGATGTTAAAGAGTATGTATCTCCCAGTGCACGTTGCCTGTTTTAGGGTTAAAACACAGTCGAGGGGTCAGAACACAGGACCCTTTGAGCCAGCTAGTGTCTGGGGGTCAGAGCAAAGGACAAGCATAACCAGAACAGTCTGGGATTCAGGACTAGACCCAGCTGTCATTTTCCATCTTTTTTTCTGCGTTTGTTTTATTGGGATCATTCATTGAATAAAGACATATTTCTTAGAGTCTATTGATGTTAAAGGTCACTCTCCTGTCCCCCACATACATACTGTGCCAAACCATGCCCTTGCAGATACCTCTTCAACCATCAACCCCCACCTCCAGCCCACATTGTCTTTTGTCTTTTCAAACTAGTCTCCTTGCTACCTCAAATATAATGCCTTCATTAAAAGAGGGCACAGACACTGTCTCACTTTACCCCACAGCATTTGTCTCACTTTACCCCACTGCCACAATTTGAGAAAAAACTACCTCTCTCAGCAATTCAGGCTAATCTTCAGTTATCATCATCACATGGTGTCATATGTTGGTAGTTCATCAACATGTGTGATAGAAGTTTTTCTACCTGAATTAATTTGATTAGGCACAACGATCGATTAAGTTGACAGCGGTCCTCTCTTCCATGGCCAAGGGGAAATGAGAGGGTCTTGAAAACATATATCTCACATGACCAAAAATGTGTTCCGTGTCCTAGATACAGGGGGTGTCTCACATTACCCGATGTCTCACATTCCCCCGTCCTCCCCTATAACTTTTTTTTTTTTTACAATAACTTTACATTAGTTAAACAAGTATACAAGTCCATATCTGGGGCATGTTTACTATATTTAATGGTTGTGTTGAGTACAGTAAATTGCTTATGCGAAGAAAGGGATGTTGGCAAAAAAAACATCATCAAAGTCCTCACTGACATCTAGTGGGACACAAGTAGGTGAGATGTGATGTGTAGGCCGTGACCATTGGACAAGAATGGGAGGAATTCACAGCAGACTCTTCACCAGCTGTGTTATGAACCTAGACATCCCTGCTCCCTGGTGGTGCATCCATCAACTGTGAGGACAGCCTTGTCGATTGATAAGTCTACATTTCCTGCTGAGCCAGCCAAATTGTCATTCCCCAGTCCAAAACAACTTTATTATGTTAAACTTTGTTAAACATATGAAAAGTTACAAAGATGCACATGTCAAAATTAAATGCCATGTTTAAGGTGCTCTTTATGACGTAAATGTGTTTTGACCATGCAATTTTTTTTGTCTGGGAACCAAGAGTGCATGTGTGTATCTGTTCAACCGCCATGATTTAAAGCCACTACGAGTAAGATGGCACGTTGGCGTCCCCTTTGGACAAAAGTGGTAGTATTTTTACGACGCCCGCTGTCGCAAAGCTGTTTTATAGCTCGCGGCTCTTACGTTCGTTTTACATGTTGTCTATTATTTCATTTTTTATTTTATTAATGTGTAGGCCCTATGTGTATGCCTGTTCGCAAATGTTTAATTGAGGACGCAACATAACGTTCGCAAACGTTTGGTGCGGACGCAACATAAAACTGCCCGCTCAGCTTGGAGGGAGGTTTTCCGTGAGTAAACTATTTGTGTCAAGTTCACTCCGAAACAGAGTGGGAGAGTTCATATTTTTTGTTGAACGTTATGCCAAGCCATTCTGCCTTATTGCCAGGTGTCATTTGCGCATTTCAAGGCTTCAAATCTGCAGCGCCACTTCAGCTCTCTCCATGCTACAAGTAAGTCCCACAAAGCAACATGCATAGTAAGAGAAAAACGCTATTTTAAATTGTTATATTTTTGTTTGTGGACTTGGTTGAACTGAGAGTTTGTGTGTGAGGCAGTGCACACAATGTTCATTGTTGAAAATGACTGCCCTGTCGTCTTTAGTCCAGTCCTGTCATTATCACAGGGCGGCTTAACGATCTGGGGGCCCGTTTCAAGTCCTAGTGTGGGCCCCCCCTTTTTTTTTTTTTTTTTTTAATAAATAATGCTTGTGCATGCATGTGCAAGCTCCCGCGAAAATAAAAACGCCCCCCTGAAATCTTACTGGCCACCCCAGTGCCCCCCCCCCCCCCAGTTCAAATGTTATTTTTTATTTTCATTTTATTTTTTTAATTACATTTTTTCCTGATATGTATCCTAGTTCAGAGATGATATGTATTTTTTTTCTTTCTTAACTTTTTTTGATAGGTAGTTGCCAAGTTCATCACACAAACACTCCAATCCACTAATATGAGATCAGTTTGCAATTTTCTATTACTAAATTAATGGTAGGACTGTGGCCACTAGAACTGGTCTCTGGTCAGCAAAGGTCTTGAAAACAGCATAAGTGTGCTTGTGACATGCGTGCCACCCATGCTTGTGTATAGGCACGTGTCCCAGCAGATTTTTGAAATCTGAATAAAAAAATTAAAGTTTGTAGTTAGCGAGTGTAACATGTTCTTAGCAAGGGCAGACTTTCATAAATAAAGGTTTATTTTTTTTAGCAAGATATTTGGTCAAAAGCTAGTGGTCATCCGTCCCTCTGTCCAGTTGTTAGGCATCTGGCTGCTAGCAAGTTATGTTGTCTAGCTAATTTTACTATTCATCTGAGCTGAAATAAATATTGACTTTTTCCTTTATTATCTTCGCGAGAATGCACCAGAATGCTTAGATTACATGTTAAAAACACAAAAAATCTTCTGGGGGGATGCCCCCAAATCCCCCTTCAGGGGTTTAGTTTTCTGACAAACATTACAATGGATACTAACATGATTTGGGCATTTGGGATTATAAATCATCTTTGAATTGGTTGTACAGCATATCACATGCTATTCATTCAGGGGTGCGATGGCCACCCCACTCTAACTCTGTGGCCCACCTTGGCCACCCCCAGTCAAAATGTCCTGGAATCGCCACTGTGTGTACCCGTGTGTACGATGTGGCTCTTTGCAGTAACACAGTAAAAAATGTGGCTCTTTGTCTCTGACTGGTTGGCCACCCCTGCTATAGTGCATGTCCGTGTGTTGAAAGTGTGAGGACTCTTTTCGGCTCCGTGAGAGTGGTTTTGACACTGCATCAACTAATGCCAGTCTGGCACACACACCTGATTGCAATGAGTTGATCCAGCAGTGTCACCTAACTACTCTCTCTCACGGAGCTGAAAGATTAGCCTACGTGTCCGACTCCTCACAGAAAGCGAATGAAAGAGAGGCGGCAGTTAGTATGGATCACGATGAGGTAATGTGTTTATGTTGTTGTAAATAATGACTATTTCAGATAATGGTTATCTGATGATGGTGAAGCAAAGCAAACTTTGTGTTAGTACCAACCGCTCATTCATGTAGGAGTAAACACTGCAGTCTAGTTTCGCTCTCGTGAAATTGTATACACGTTGCTTGGCAACGCCCTGGTCCCGCCCGTAGCCTATATCACTCTCCCTTTTAGCTTTTCTTCATTGCATTTTTTTCTTTGATGGTTCAGCCCCGTTATCAGTCATTATGACGACAAATAACTGTCTCAAACAAGGCTCCCGCTCCCCTTCCCTCACCTGGAGGGATAGGCTTCTCAATTCACGTTGTTGCGCCACACTGAAATCTGCAACCAATATGGATATGTGACCATAGAGCCTGCACGAGCAAACCGAAAATCGGACTGGGTGTGCGACCAAAAGCAGTAATAAAAACTATTTAAAAACATCTTTCTTTGCACTAATGGTCTCGTTTGCTGTTAAAGGTAATTTATGATTGTCAGAGGAAACATGAGGCTGTTTAAAAGATATTTAAATGTTACTCGTAGCCGCTTTAACAATCAGTGAACAATTCAGGCAGTTCGTTGGAAGCGATGTACAAAGATGCTTGCGCGAGTGTGTGTGTGTGTGTGTTTGTTTGTGCGTGCGTGCGTGCGTGCGTGCGTGCGTGCATGTGTGTGTGTGTTTGTGTTTGTTGTTGAAGAAGTTGAAAAACTTTGCAGCTGGTTGCAGCTGGCATGACTTCACCAGGGAGTGGGAGTCTGCCTTCAGCTTCACTGCCAACCAGCACACAGATCCCATCCAGGGCACGGGCCAGTTGTGAATGACTAATCATCGTCTTGGAAACATGCTGACAAATAGGCTGATCTCGTGTGATTATCCTGATGTCAAACCAATGAACTGAGACCATCTGACAGTTCATCGTGCTTAGTGGTGCAACACTGAATGCAATGTGAATTTACAACAAATATTTTCTATGAGAAGTTTCCATCCGTGTAACTTTGCGTAAGGCAAGAAAAGCACTCCAATGTATCAGATGTCAACTCTGGTCAGTGGCACGAGCACAAAGCGTTGGGTTGCAGCATATCCTCTTCACAAAAATATTATGCCGTGGGCTAAGTGAACTGTAACTTTATGTTTTGTTGTTCCATCTCTGCAGAGTTGGGTAATATGCTGTGTTGTAATAGACTAGGGTTGTTTATCTATACATGTATTGTACTCCACAAGTTGCTGTTTAGCTCTCTTGAAAAAAGATTTTGTGTCTGCCAAGGCTCCCACTGGGGATACATTTGGTTGAGGTCCACTCAACACTACTAAAATAGTTGGGACCAACAAAGCTGCATTAATATGAAATAGAGGGGAGTCCTTTTGCCTGATTGCTTCAGCAGTTGGCATTAATATTTTTTTTAAATTACTGAACTGTGAGGTTTATATATGTGTCTTGGAACACATAGAGTTCCGCCAATGTCATTTCAATAGATAAATCATTAAAAATAATAATTTGATTGAGTCACACAGATGCATTGCAGCGGCGCCCATCAGTCATACAGTCGGGCTTGCCAACCTGTCAGTCTGTATTGTTTAAATCAATGTATAATGTGATTAACATATACGATACCCATTCAAAGTCATTAATATTATTCTTGGTGTTTGGAAAATAAATGTTTCAGCTGTAATCCAGTTTGGTTTCATGGAATATGAAGGACCATCATGTCATTAAAATTTTTATTTATTTTTTTATTAACCTTTATTTTTCCAGGAATATACTCATTGAGATTCAAAATCTCTTTTTCAAGAGAGTCCTGGCCAAGAAGGCAGCATAAAAACATAAAAGTTTGAAATGAAAAGCATTTAATGCCCTTGAGATCCAATACAAACAGGTTTATTAATTGGAATGTTGAGCATGTTTACGCGGTGTGTTAGGTGGCCGTCTATATGAACGACACAAGGGCTGAGAATGCTGATCAGATAAATGATTAATCAAACGTAAAATCAGCAGGAAATGATAAAACATCCCGATGAAAATTTCTATTGAGTGATTTTGCTTCAAACATTACAGGGATGTGTTGTGACCTTACACAGTATATAATATGGATGTAGTATCCGTGCTGACCTCAGTTATTCACACGGCATCCAATAATCCTGGTTTGTGCGCGTCGCCATCTTGTGAGATTTTCACTCCGCCTCACGTCAGGGGGAGGGAGATATTGAGCTGACGTATACCTCCGAGGCAAAGTGAGGGACAACCGGCAGAGAGCTGTCACTCAAGAGATCGTGCCAATACATTTTAACCTCCAAAAGAATAAAAACTAGCGTGGTCCAAAAAAATTCACCCCCCTCAGTGTTGTGATGGAGATATGACCTAAATATACAGACTAGAATGGTTTTGTGGACCAGGCTGTAAATAGGTTTAATAAGACTGTGAAAACGGCCTGTCTAACAAGTGAGTCAAAGAAAAATTGCTCAGTATTGGTACCACCCCCAGTGGCCCTTCTGGTCTACTACAATTTTGGTCACTTCCTTATTGGATGCTGGTAAAAATCGCTGAGGTTGGGGCTTGGTTGTGACAGTGACACTCTTTCTTCAGTTGGAGCTGCAGCCTAAAGTAACACAAACTCATAGTAGGTCAAACCACCTATCTGACAGGTTAGACCCACTGAGTATGTTCCCGCATTAAGGGACTCTGAGTTGCGCTGAACTTGCTTCCTGAAACGGAAAACCCAGAGTTTCCTTTAACTCAGAGTGAACATACTCTGAGTTGCCTCAGAACCCGCTTCCTGAAACAGGCCTCAGACATATGATAAAATTGCCAACGTCATTGTTGATTCATGCATTTTGCTTAGAATCTGGTTTTCATATTATCAAAGTTAGTACGACAGCAGTGGAATTACACTGACAGAACGTTTGAATCCAGCCCTTGTCTGGCATTGCATGGGAGTCTTTGGGGTAGCCCCCCCCCCCCCCCCCCCCCCCCCCCCCCCCCCCCCCCCCCACACAGACGCACACTCCCTCATACAAGCAAATACACACGTCAGCAGTTGTCAACAGTCGTCATCAGCATTGGGTAACGTGACCTCATGAGTCAGTGTGTTTGGGGACACCCACACAGCAGATTCAAGGGAGCCCCGGGAGTCTATATCGGTGTGTGTCTGTGTATGCTAGTCTGTGGGGGGATTTTAGGGCTTGCCCAAACAGTTGAGCAATCTGATCTTCAGGGGGGGATTGGTGAATGAGAGAACCTTATTTCACTCATGCTCTCAGTCTCTGACTAATTGTGCTTACTCTTTCCTCTTTATTTATCTCTTTTTTTCTTTCAAACTTATCTACCAATTGTACTTGAATAATGTTTTAGGTGTCGGGTGCACAACCATAAAAACGATTGCTGCTGTTGGAGATTAATATTCAGATTGTTAAAAGTTGCATGTTTGTTGAGTTGCTGGTTTTGATCTTTGCAATTCTGACTTCATCTCCCCTGTAGAGTGATATTAATGTTTTGATTGTTGCCAGGTGTGAAAATGTTCATGATTATTTTTGACATGACTTTTTATTATTTGAGAAGAGATAGCATATAAGTCCATACTGCTATCAACATGTTATGGAAAAAAGTCTTTTAGCGCATTGACCAACCCAATTTGCTGTTGGCCATTTCTCATTTATTTTATACAGGAAGCAGTTATTTCGTCAAACTATGTTAGAGTTGCTTCTTGTGTCATTTATAACAGAAAGTCCTGTGTCAATGTTTTAGAATTGGACTCTTTCCGACTGGCTGTGACACGCTGTCTCTTCACCATCTTTAATTGGTAAGTCTGAGGGATTTGTCTGGAACACATTTCATCAAACTGTCACTGTTTCAATCCTACTGTCAGTGCTTTGGTATCTAATGTCACCACACACTTCATTCCTTAAACCATCAATTCAAAATCATCAGTCATCTTTTCATCCATGCACATGCTTTCAATAAAGAGGTTTTAGTTGCACCTCGTTTTTTCATAACGCATCACCCTTGCGTTATGAAAAAGGACGAGTTAACCAAAACAGTGCTGGCTTGTGGTTGGTCGTGCTGGATTCCTGAAACACACTTTCAGGAAACCACAAGCCAAAACTGTTGGGTAAACCGCTCACAGCATGTACTGTACATATAGGATTAAGAACCACACAAATGGCAGTATACAACACTGCCCAATAATTCAACATATTTCTCTTTTTTTTTATTTACTGTTGGTTCTCACATCAGTTCATCACTGCACAGTAGGTTCTCTTTATCTTTATTTTATTGAACATTTGTTTGAGAACACTCAACCTCATTCAATTGCTTTTACACACACAAACACAGACACGTTAACATAATCAGCTGTACAGACAGTAACCATTGTTCCTTTTAAAGGGAAGAAAACTAACTGTATCTGCTGTTCTTTTGGCTTGATGCTGCTCTATCATATCATCACAGCATCATACACTGTGTGCACAATTATTAGGCAAGTTGTATTTTTGAGGATTCATTTTATTATTGAACAACTACGGTGCTCTCGGTCAATCCAAAATGTTAATGAACCTAAACCTGAATGTTTACGAAAGCAGAAGTGAGGTTTTTTCTTTCTTACGAGAATATATATATGTTTTGCTATTATTAGGCAACTATTAGTATGCAGAATTATTATGCAACTAAATAAAAAAACTAACATTTTCCCATCTCACTTGTTTATTTTTATCTGTTAAAGTGAGAATAATAAAACAACTCAAAATTTGCAAATAAAAAGGTCCAACTAGCTCATCTTTAAAGGCAACTATTAGTATATTTAAAGATGAGCTAGTTGGACCTTTTCGGGTTGAAGATGGCCTCAAAATCAACTCCCAAACCTACTGCCAGTTTCTAGAAGATACTTTCTTCAAGCTGTGGTACAGGAAAAAGTCTGCATCTTTCAAGAAGACCATGATTTTTATGCAGGACAATGCTCCATCACATGTATTGAATTACTTAATTGCATGGCTAGCCAGTAAAGGCCTTAAGGATGAAAAAATAATGACATGACTCCCTTCCTCACCTGACTTAAACCCTATTGAGAACCTGTGGGCCCTGCTTAAACGGGATATTTACAGTGAAGGAAATCAGTACACCTCTCGGAACAGTGTCTGGGAGGCTGTGGTTGCTGCTGCTGCACAAAAAGTTGATCGTCAACAGATCAAGAAACTGACAGACTCCATGAATGGAAGGCTTGTGACAGTTATTGAAAAGAAGCGTGGCTATATTGGTCACAATTATTTATTTTTTTGACATTGGAAATTTGTATTTGTAAATTTTGAGTTGTTTTATTATTCTCACTTTAACAGATGAAAATAAACAAGTGAGATGGGAAATTTTTAGTTTTTTTATTTAGTTGCAGAATAATTCTGCATACTAATAGTTGCTTAATAATAGCAAAACATATATATTTTTTCGTAAGAAAGACAAAACCTCACTTTTACTTTCGTAAACATTCAGGTTTAGGTTCTTTAACATTTTGGATTGACTGAGAGCACTGTAGTTGTTCAATAATAAAATTAATCCTCAAAAATACAACTTGCCTAATAATTGTGCACGCAGTGTATACCTGCCATAAAATGTAACATGCTTTTATATCATTACCAAATATCTCCATAAGTGCCACCAGCAGCTCTTAATACATCACCAATTTTGAGGGAAGATATTACATTTAGCAGCTGGTAGGTTTCTTTCTCTGGGCCCAGACTGTGTTGTTTATATTGCGATGCACAATACAACCCACCATGGTTTAGAGAATTTGGGTTGTGCAGTGTTTAGGTGGTTGCTAAGTCCTAACAGCCGTCATAAAGAAAATAGAGTGTATCCTTGTAGACCAGGAATCGGGTATCAAAGGGCTCAAAGGCCCCTGAAAACGTATTTTCTCAATCAGTTTCTTATGACGTATTCTGTATTTACAAAAAGCTGTCATAATCTTAAACTAGGCTCACACTGGGGCCGTGAAAATCAATCCATCACAAACATACACTCACCGGCCACTTTATTAGGTACAGCAGTAATCAGCCAATCACATGTCAGCAACTCAATGCATTTAGGCATGTAGACCTGAGGCCTGTTTCAGGTAGCTGGTTTTGAGGCAACCCAGAGTTTGTTTGCTCTGAGTTGGTGGAAACTCTGGGTTTTCCGTTTCAGGTAGAAGGTTCAGCGCAACCGAGAGTCAGTTACTGCGGCAACATACGCCGTGGGTCTAACCTGCTCGGGAGGTGGTTAGACCTACCCTGAGTTTGTTTTCACTTTACGCTGCAGCTCCGACTGAAGAAAGAGTGT
This sequence comes from Hyperoplus lanceolatus, assembly GCA_026929865.2. Taxonomy (NCBI): domain Eukaryota; kingdom Metazoa; phylum Chordata; class Actinopteri; order Uranoscopiformes; family Ammodytidae; genus Hyperoplus; species Hyperoplus lanceolatus. The sequence continues at coordinate 7,217,219 of CM049401.1, read as the reverse complement.
CACTGTCACACGAGTCCCTGTACAGTTTGAAGCAAAATCACTCCATAGAAATCTCCATCGGGATGTTTTTATCATGTACTGATGATTTTACGTTTGACCGATCATTTATCTGATCAGTAGCCTTGTTCTCAGCCCTCGGTCCGTTCATATAGGCGGCCACCTAACACATCGTGACATGCTCTACATTCAGATTAATAAACCTATTTGTATTGTATGGTTGTAATCGTTATAGTTCACTTGTGTGATTCCTAAAGTCACAGACGAGCCTCGTTAAATAGCCTAATATGAATATAAAATTATATAATAATTTAAACTGTTATCACTTGAGGAAAATGGTTCTGGTAATAATTCAGGCTCTTAAATGGAAACTGTCACCTAATGTGTCTGTTTACTGCACAGTATTAGGCTATGGCTTGCCAACATATTATACAGCGATAAAACACTGTCAGCAATGCTGTGCCACGCCAGCTTAATACTTTACTGCTGATATGCGTAACTTTTTAAAATAGACTATGGCTTCTCATACGGAAGCGAAATGATTCTCTTGACAAAAAATGTTTGCTCTGTTTTTTTCTGAATTGCCGAGGAGATTAGATCGGAGTTATGAGACAATATCCCTGTTAATTCTTTTCCATACCATATGCTCATTCGTTAATATTTCTAACTCTAGTGGGAGGAGAAGTGGGAGGATCAATCATTTGTTTCTCCTGTTTCCATGGTGAATCATGTTATCAGCGATCCATTGACGATGGCTTTTACGCACACGCTCCACCCAGAGTGAACACGCTCAGAGTTGATTGACCCAACGCTGATCCACTGTTCTGAAACCGAAAACCCAGAGTTGCTTCTCAACCCTGCGCTCTGAGTTGACCAACTCAGAGCGCAGGATTCAACTCAGAGTATGTAAAACCAGCTACCTGAAACAGGCCTCTGGACGGGACAACTTATTGAAGTTAAAACAGAGCAACAGAATGGGGAAGAAAGGGGTTTTAAGTGACTTTGAACATGACAACGTTGAGGGTGCCAGAATTGCTGGTCTGAGTATTTCATAAACTGCTGATCTACTGGGATTTTCACTCCAAACCATCTCTAGGGCTTACAGGGAATGTTCCGAAAAAGAAAAAAATATGCAGTGAGTGGCATTTGTGTAGACGTAAAATGCCTTGTTGAAGTCAGAGGTCAGTGGAGGATGGGCATACTGGTTCGAGATGATAGAAAGGCAACAATCACTCAAATAACCACTCGTTACAACCAGGGTAAGCAGAATACTATCTCTGAACACAAAACACGACCAACCTTGAACCAGATGGGCTACAGCAACAGAAGACCCCATTGGGTGCCACTCCTGTCAGCTAAAAACAGGAAAATGAGGCTACATTTCTCACAGGATCACCAATATTGAACAATAGAAGATTGAAAAATCATGCCTGGTCAGATGAGTCTCGATTTAAGTTGTGACATTCAAATGGCAGGTTCAGAGTTTGGCGTAAACAACATGAAAGAATGGATCCATCCTGCCGTGCACCATCAACCATGCCATCTTTAAAGTCACCCAAACCTCCTTTCTTCCCTAGTCTGATGCTCGGTTTGACTTCAGTACATTGTCTTGACCACGTCTAAATGCCTAAATGCATTAAATGTCTGCTAAGTGATTGGCTGATTAGCTTTTTGTTTTTATAAGCCTCAGAACAGGTGTACCTAATAAAGTGGCCGGTGAGTGTATATAGGGCTGCAGCAATTGTAGAGCCACAGTAGATGGATAGGGATCTTTCTTAGAGTAAATCAAATTTCATTAGTTAGTAAGAAGCTTTAAAATCTTGTCCGACTGATATGTCAGATAGATCCATGACAATGCCTTTTATACAGTGAAGATAGGGTTTTTTTCTAAAGGATCCACATTTTCCAAATAATTCAGATGGTTCAATCTCAGAAAAAACCTGCAGAAATAGCTTGTGCTAGCTTTTGCATCGTGTGTATTTAAATAAGTAATAATTTTGTATGTCTGTTTCTCTCATACTCTTCAATGTCCAATTGTATTGTGATTTCTGTCCTCTTGCGTAATAGTCCATATTTTTCTCATATTGCGGAGTCGATAAATAAGCAGAAACATCTTCATCTTCATTTGACTCCTGACCACCATACTCAAAGGTAGTTCTCTTATGGTTTAAGCTTTGAGAAGTGATTGAGTGTATAGAAGTGTACTCTGACCGTTTAAAGAAACAGCCTAAAAGGAAAAATAAGAACATTTGGCACATCCCCTGATACTATAGAACATCTTACACTAGGGCTCAGACTATGGGCATTTCTTTATTATGTCGTGACCAAAATGATTAGGAAATAATGCATAATCAATGTCTTGATATAGCAAATAATAATCTTGTGTGCCGTAGCAAGCAGTAAAGCTCTCCACTTCTCCTTTAAACAAACGGCTTTCGTACAGCTTGGAGTGCTGTAATTTTTTTTTTCAAACTAAAAAGATTGAAAAAGTGCTGTCAAGATTTTCAAACTAACTATAAATCAAGATATCGTCAGTGATCATGTTCATAGTTAATTGTTGCTTTGTGCCTAGCAACTCAGATGAGCCTCCTTCTCTATTGCTGTGGGCAGGGATGACGTCCCATAATAGTCCTTATGCTGCGGAACTGAAAGAACCTCAGACTGAAGAGGGTGTGTAGAGATGTCCATTATGTCAGTGTGTACCACAGCTTGTGCAACATCTCTCACACTCTAGGGGCTCCTATTTAAAGACACAAAATGGGAATACTTTTTGTGATGGACCTTGTGCAGGATATGAGAGCTCCATCAACAAGTAAAACATGTGTCGTCTCCACAGCAACCAAGTCTTTCACAACTGACAATGTTAGAAATAGTAGATTAAAATTTAAACACTCTAAAATGATGGGCGGATTCATTCATATTCCCACCACTCCCTGCTTGGTGAAAAACAATATCCCCCAAAAGCAATGGCTGATGGTCCCTTTCCCAGCTCAAATGCCGGTTACAATTGCAAAGACAGCAGTTCATTTATTCGATTATATTTATGTTAAACTACTGATGGTTAGACTGTGGAGAGATGTGGTCATACAACAGGGAAATTAAAGCCACTACGAGTAACATGGCATGTTGGCGTCCCCTTTGGACAAAAGCAGTAGTACGCTTTTTTGTAAGTTTTTTGTACGTTTTTACGACGCCCGCTGTCGCAAAGCTGTTTTATAGCTCGTGCCAGGCGCGTGAGTGTGAACTGAGAAGGGAGCGATACAGTGCATGTCCGTGTGTTGAAAGCTTTCTTTATAGGTCCATGGTTGAAAGTTAAACATATTTTATTAAACATAAAATGAAAGAGGAATTTATCAATACTATGTAGAGTATGGGTCTATATCCTACAATAACAAGACCTAGTAGAATTACTTCTCATTCGGCAACATTAATAGACAATATATTCACAAATACTATGGATAACAATACAGTAAGCGGACTGCTATACAGTGACATCAGTGACCATTTGCCTGTTTTTGTTGTTTATCACTGTAACTATACGAAACCAAAGAACACCAGTCATTTTAAATACAAAAGACTGAGAACCGAAGAAAACATAAATGCATTAAGGAATAACTGAAACAGAATTGGAGGGTAATATATGAGGTAGAAGATACTGACGAAGCATATAATGGATTTCTTAACGTTTTTAAATCACTTTATGACAAACACTGTCCTGTGAAACAATACAGTGATGGACATAAACAGACGACTAGTCCGTGGATCAATAAGGGTTTGAAAAATGCCTGCAAAAAGAAAAATACACTGTATAGAAAATTTATGAAAAATCCAACTGCAGAAGCAGAAATTAAGTATAAAAAGTATAGAAATAAATTAACCAATTTAATGAGGATATGTAAGAAAGAACACTATAATAAAATACTAGAGAATAACAAAAAAAACATGAAAGGTTTATGGAATGTGCTAAATAGTATTATTAGAAATGGATCAAAAAATACAGGTTACCCTGAGTATTTTATGGAGAAAGAAAATACAATAGATAATATGGATGATGTGGTTGATGGTTTTAACAAATTCTTTGTAAATGTGGGACCAAATTTGGCAGAAAAAAATAATGACCCAGGATCTGTGAGATCTGAAGACAATAAGTATGATTTAATAGACATTAATCCAAAATCAATGTTTCTAAAAGCAGTGGAAGAGAGTGAAATTATAGAGATTGTTCATAATTGTAAAAACAAGACTTCTACCGACTATAATGACATTGACATGAGAATAGTTAAACATGTCATTGAAGGAATTGCAAAACCACTTACGCACATCTGTAACTTATCATTTCAAACTGGTAGATTCCCCAATAAAAGGAAAATTGCAAAAGTCTTACCGCTGTACAAAACTGGAGACAAACACCACTTCACAAACTACAGGCCTGTTTCACTGCTTCCTCAATTTTCAAAAAATTTAGAAAAACTCTTTGCTGCCAGATTTAACAATTTCATCAATAAACACAATTTACTAACTGACAGCCAATACGGCTTTAGACCCAACCGATCCACTTCATTAGCAGTCATTGAGCTAATTGAAAAGATATCAAATTCCCTGGACCAAACGAATTATGCAGCCGGTGTTTTTATTGATCTCAAAAAAGCATTTGATACCATAAATCATGACAGAATAATCAGTAAATTAGAACTATGGTATCAGGGGGGCTGTATTAAACTGGCTGAGGAGCTATTTACAGAACAGGCAACAGTTTGTGAAGATGGGTGAACATATGTCATCTTGTTTGGACATTGCCTGTGGGGTCCCCCAGGGGTCAGTATTAGGGCCAATTCTTTTTATTCTCTGCATTAATGATATATGCAAAACATCAAAGATTTTACAATTTGTGTTATTTGCAGACGACACTAATATTTTTTGTACGGGAGAGGACTTGCAGCAGCTTCTGGAGTTAATTACAACTGAAATGAGCAAATTAAAAAAGTGGTTTGACAATAATAAATTGTCATTGAATCTAAGTAAAACAAAAATCATGTTGTTTGGAAATTGTAATACAAATAAAGACGTAAATGTTATGATTGTCGGTGTTAATATTGAAAGAGTGTATGTAAATAAATTCCTTGGTGTGACAATAGACCATAAGCTCAGCTGGAAACCTCACATAAAACATGTTAAATCTAAGCTGTCACGAAGCATCTTAGTCCTGTGTAAAGCAAAGCATTTATTGGATCAAAAATCATTGCATATTCTTTACTGCTCAATGATCTTACCTTATTTAAATTACTGTGTGGAGGTCTGGGGGACCACTTACAAAAGCTCACTGCTACCATTAGTCACAATACAAAAACGAGCCATAAGAATAATCAATAAAGCTGGATATTATGATCACACCAACCTCCTCTTTTTACATTCCCGTATCATAAAGTTCAATGACCTGGTTGAATATCAAGTTACACAAATCATGTTCAAAGCTAGAAATAAACTGCTACCAGGTAACATTCAAAAACTTTTTTTTTGACCGAGAGGGGGGTTACAATTTGAGGCAACAGTTAAACTTTAAGACACTGGCGGTACGCATGACTTTAAAATGTCATTGCATCTCAATTGGGGGTGTGAAACTGTGGAATGGGATGAGCATGGAGCTAAAGCAATGTCCAAACATGATCCAGTTTAAAAAAAGGTTCAAAGCAATGATTTTCAAAAGGTACAGGGATGAGGGTGTGAAGTAAGAAGGAAATTATAATTATATGGATATATATACTGATTGTATAGATATGTATGTAGATATGGATATATTGATTGTTTATAATTATGAATATAGATATATGCATTGTATAAATATATAAAATATGAAAAATGTTAAAAAAAAGTACTATATTAAGTTGTATGTATGTATGTATGTATAGTTCGTAAATGGCAAATATAGTATTGCCAATTGTACAGAAGAATATATGGATTAAGAGAAGCGAATATAATAAAAATTTTTATTTTTTTCATTTAATAAATATTTTTTTTTTTTTACTATGGAAAAGGGGTAGGATTGAATAAGTGTATACTTCTTCCTGCTCCTTTTCAGGCATATCTCAGCAATACAGATCATTTGTTTTCTTTTATTTTTTTTTATTTTTTTTTTTTTGTGAAAACATAGTTTTTGTTTATTGTATTTCCATGCTTTTCATTTTGTTTTGTATCACTGATATGTCTGAAATAAATTGAATCAAATCAAATTAAAAAGTGTGAGGACTCTTTTCGGCTCCGTGAGAGTGGTTTTGACACTGCATGAACAAATGCCAGTCACTGCCACACGCACCTGATTGCAATGAGTTTATGCAGCAGTGTCACCTAACTACTCTCTCTCACGGAGCTGAAAGATTACGTGTCCGACTCCTCACAGAAAGCGAATGAACGACAGACGGCAGTTAGAATGGATCACGATGAGGTAATGTGTTTATGTTGTTGTAAATAATTACTATTTCAGATAATGGTTATCTGATGATGGTGAAGCAAAGCAAACTTTGTGTTAGTACCAACCGCTCATTCATTTAGGAGTAAACTCTGCAGTCTAGTTTCGCTCTCGTGAAATTGTATACACGTTGCTTGGCAACGCCCTCGTCCCCCGTAGCCTATATCACTCTCCCTTTTAGCTTTTCTTCATTGCTTTTTCTTTTTTTTCTTTGATGGTTCAGCCCCGTTATCAGTCATTATGACGACAAATAACTGTATCAAACAAGGCTCCAGCTCCCCTTCCCTCACCTGGAGGGATAGGCTTCTCAATTCACGTTGCTGCGCCACACTGAAATCTGCGACCAATACGGATATGTGACCATCTAGCTTGCACGAGCGAACCGAAAATCGGACTGGGTGTGCGACCAGAACAAAAGCAGTAATAAAAACTATTTAAAAACGTCTTTCTTTGCACTGATGGTCTCGTTTGCTGTTAAAGGTAATTTATGATTATCAGAGGAAACATGAGACTGTTTAAAAGATATTTAAATGTTACTCGTAGCCGCTTTAAAAGGATCCATTTATGGATTGAGAAATAGCTTTCTGCACAACAGTCTTATCTGGAGCTGTAGGAGTGGAACTGCCTTTAGTCATCAAGATATCTTTGGTTTGAAAGTCTTCTTGGCAAATCATCCGCCCTAACTGTGTTTTCTTTTTTAAATACTTTCCACAATCATCATCACAGCTCTATTATAAGCCTTTAGAAACAATGTGATTGGATAGAGCTGATGAGAATATTGTCACACTTGGTTTTCATCTAGAATGTCAAGCTACATTTTATCATAAAATCAGAACTAACGCTGGCCGTGTATGTGTGTTGGTTTCCACACACATATGAGTTTATAGTACTACACATAAAACAAACATCAACAACCCTGTGGCATTTCACAGATATCAAGGAAACAGATTGAATTGAATTCAGCTGAAACTCATCTAGAGCGGCTCCACCTGCTATAAAGGCGTTGCCAAAGTCCGCACATGTGAGAAACCATGGCTGCAATACAGCACATTCTCGCTGCGAACCAACAGCCTCGCCGTGCGCGAAGCCAGACGGGTTACATAGATGCATACTGGCGTAGGCACTTCTCCCCACTAGACGTGCTATCAGACCGGGCCGTCCAGTCAAAGTACCGGCTGCCCCATGCGGAGATCCAACAGCTGATCACTCTGGTGTCTCCACACATCCAGAGCAACCCGCTGCAATTTTGCCTTCAGCCCGGAGATGCAGCTCCTGGCTGCGCTGTGTTTTTAGGAACATATCAACCTCTTCTGAGGTCCAACAACCCCAGCCCCTACGTCTTCACCACCAGTCACCAAGCACTGAGCACTAAACCATAAAACCACAACCACCACACCACTGCTGCTGCAGTGTACGGGTGCTTTACCTGAAAGTCTGGCACTAGAATGTTAAGGAAGTATTGTTGCATACAGTATGTGGGAGTATAGTTTCCTCGTTTCTGAGGTGACCATGTAACAAGTGGGAAATTAGCGGCCAAACATGCTGTGTTGAAAGGGCGCACAATACGCACACGTCATTAACCTACGCTTAGATACATTACAAATTGCCTGGGACTTTTTGTTGCTAGGATTGACACCCTCATTTCAATGCAAAATTATCCACACAATACATGGTTGAAAAGGAAACCAAAGTAGTTTGTTGAAACCACATGGGGGGTGGGGGGGGGGCTCCGCGCTGTCTTTACTGGGCGTCTGCATCACCTGCAACGGAGGGAGATTGATTAGTGAAACCTTCGCACTCTTCCTTTTTGTTTGGTTCTGGAACTCCTGCCACTTCTTCCTCACAGCACGCCAGTCACGCAGGCCACATGGGCTGGAGGGGGAAATCTTTTCGGCTATGGCCTGCCAAACTGCCGGTACTGCCAGACCTAGTCCACTAAGATGCCCATCTCCTCCGCGGTAAACAACGGTGCCGCTTGTTTCTTTAGCTGCCCGTTTCTTCCATTCTCACATGTGTGTGCCTATATCCACGGGTGTATATATGCGTTAATGGGCTTGATTACTACTTGGATACACTTGTTGCCACACACACACACACTGACAGACAGACACACACACATACCCCCCCCCCCCCACACACACACACACACACACGATATATGCGTAGCCTAATTCCACCTGTGTGGCCTTCTTTGGTCCCAAAGAACGATCGAATCTGGGAAACGCGGCCGCTGACTGTTACTGAATGCCCATGAATACAAAGTGCAACCGGCACTCTCTATGCTGTTAACAAACTGCAAGATGTACATTTTTGACAGAGGTCAAAGGACAACAGAATATATCTCAATATCATAGCCAGATGTTCAACTTTGACAATTTTAGGAAAGTGTGCAAATGTCTGCATATGTATATACTAACTCCAGTCCACTGAGTCCGCTGTGACCGTATGAATAGTCATGAAGGGGTTGGAATGTAGGCAAACAGATCAGTTTTTTTTTAACACTGTCAGTGTCACGTGAACTGTCTGATCAAAGCATGAATATTTATCATGTGAATGGAGGAAATCATACATATTCATTCATAAGTTTTCCTTTTTTGAGATGTCAACATGCCTATTCCTTTACTTCCAAATACAAAAAAAACACAACGTTTCCAATGAGTTCGTATTACCAGTTGCCTCGCAGAGCATGATAAATCCACAGACGGAGAGAGAGAGGCGAAGTCACAGTGACAGATGAATATTATATCATTTACCTTTTTTATTGAGCTATTAGGCATAACAGAGTACAGATAAATAGTGAAGAATGACAAAGCACAAACAATAAGACAGCTTTACTTAATAAATTACACTAATAAAAGAAAAGTAAAGTGTGATTAACAAAAGGCAAAATATCAAAGTGCCTAATACAGCAGTGTGTAAAGGTACGGAGAGGTCTTATCAAATAAAGAGTTCAAGTAATGTAGCCATTATGCCATAATGTTAGCCAAATACCTATTCCATAATAATACTGTGCTATTTTATACATAGGCTACTGTAACTTCTGATTAACCAGCACCTACCAAACATTAATTAGTCAGCACAGCAATCACTTGTGGTCATTGCAACATGGTTTCATCATTCTTTTGTGGTTGAGCGTGGACAAACAGATGTGGCCTTCAGCTTATTTGTGGGAGTTTCCCAGCTGAAGCAATTCTGTCTCTGGATAAATCAAAGACTTTTGGTGCATCCATTAGCTTTTTTTAAGTCGTGGCACTTCTTTTTCTTTTTACTCCAGCCACGGCCACAACAGCTGAAGGCCGAGCTTTTCCAGTTATGCTTGTGACATCTTCAAGCTTTCCAAGTTGGACATTTGGCCAGGAAAACTACTCTAGCGTTTACAGCAACAGCAACAGCAGCGTTAGATAATGTTCCCACATCCGTCCCAGCTTCATTTGGGACCGCTACTTGGACGGTATCTTGGTCATTCACATTCAGAGTTCCTATCGCCTGAGCGACCTTCGTCATTCTCAGGCTCCAGTTCTCCTTTTAAAGGACCTGGGTCATAAATTAAACAAAAACTAATTCTTAATCATCAGCGGCATCAGGTATACCTTCATTTCAAGAGCTGCTAATGTCAAAATCCCCCAATCACTATGTACTGTAGAAGTTTAAAAAAGGTTACACTGTTAGCTATATCGGCTCTCTAGAGACAAATAGCTAAGTAACACCAGGGAGTAAGGTGGCTTATTTGATTGAAGTGAATGAGTTAGACAGAGTTGCTAAAGAATCCCCTCTTTATGTCCATATAAGAAACCAATTATTTCATTGATAAATTCCCAGGCCATCATCTGTCATTGTCCAATGGGAGCCATATGATGATACTTTCCTACACCACCATTCTTTCTTCTACCCAGTTCTTTATATTTTACTTTCTTTCTTTGCGTCAACACACATCAGTTTTTTCTCTCTTTACCCCATTTCCTTCTGCATTGGTTTCTGTTTATTGGTATCGTCTCTGCTTTTTCTATTTCCTCATCCGTTACAGCTTTTTGATTTATGGTGGGTCTCGCCAACAAGCAGATCCTCACATCTGGACCTCTGCAGGACCTCTGCGTGCACACATATAAACAAAAAAAGTTATTTGGTGCACACCAAAAGAAAGGGCCTATAGGCTCACTGGTTCACAGCACAGCACACAACAATTGAAGCAGAAAGACTGTTGCACTGCAAATACAAACCACACACACACACACACACACACACACACAAGTCGCTCGTCAGAAGCTTTCCAACGTAAAGTTCAGACGTCTTCTTTTATTGCCATGACAATGATCAATAACACTCCCACCCTTCCTTCTCTGTAAACCCCCTGAAGTCAATTACTCTCACGCACACTCATAAGTGTAGTGTGGAGTCATGAAACAAAACAAAGATTATAGATCCAGGACCTTGGATAACAAAAACCATAATGTAGTAGTAGCATTATATTGTCTGTGGTCACAGGACAGTCATGATGAGTTACCAGGTGTATGTGCAGGATGTTGGACTCACTACTCACTGTTGGTGCTAACTATAAGGTCAGTAATAAAAAATCCCAAACCGAACTGAATGCTTGTTAAAAATGATAATTGAATCCCATTCAATGGTTGTGAAGATATACACCAGCTGTTGATCCTGGGTGAGAGTACCCATGACAAAGGCATTGTGAAAAACAATATAAAAATAGAATTATTTGCACTGATGGTCTCGTTTGCTGTTACATGCCATGTGTAATCATCAGAGGAAAAATTAGACTGTAAGAAATATGATAAACTTCTTAGTAGAAACTGTAAGGTAGAGAAAATATCCCATAATAAAGAACTTGAGCTCAGCATCAGTTCACATTAGTTCAGCTTGTTGTAGGTGTTTGAAACACTTGAGCTGACACTGGAGTGACCCTCCTCCACCCTGCCGCTCTCTCAATTTGTACGCCTTTTTATCTAGTTCCTTTCCCCCTGTCTCTCTTTATTTTCTTTGTTTTCCTAATGGTTTGGACTCAGTTCTTTCACAACAAATATTGTTTCCATGGTTATGTTTCTCAGAGTCCCAGGAAAACACCATGGCGCATCACTTCTGAGAAGGTGGACCTCTTTAAATCCCACCGCTACATGTATTTCTTAATGCTTCATGATAGTGTCTAGAACTGTTTTTTTTTTGTTTTTTTTATCATTTTGGTCGGGAGGATGATCAAACAAGTGTTAATTTTGTAATGTTTTGTTATGTTTGTCTTTAAGCGAAACAACATGCCTCTTTTTGGGAACATACACTTCAATGTTAGATTGTTTCCGTTATACCAAGCAGTCTTGTTGATTTTTCCCAGATGAGCTCATCTACTTTCTGATCCCTGACACCACCTGACCAAGGCTGACGTCTGGCTAACGTAACATGTGTCACAGTCATGAGGGCCGTAGTTGTGTGAGTGATTTAGTATGGTGTGTGTGCCAGAGAGTAATAGAGGGATTAGGTCAAGTGAGCGAAATTCATTGTACAGTATATAGAATATGTTATGCTTCGTGGCTTTAATGTAACTGTGTATGTGCTGTCTGTGTGCAATCATGCTGTGGGGAGTCTGCTGAGCCGAGGGACTGAGGTGTGGCAGGGTTAAAAGGTTAAAGGTGGTCTCATATTCTGGAGTCACTGGTCCTTCCCTGGAGATGAGAAAAACAAATGAAGCATTGGCCGACTACACAATGGCTAGCTAACCATCATCCATCCTACTTTGCAGGATTAATGAGTGCACAATGTCATTTCTACAGTCTTTCTTCACGTTGACATGCCTAAGCTGTAGCTAATTTACAGGTCTTAAAACATAACTCCACCAAAGGTTTCTGTGGTTGTAGTAAGATAAGGAATCAACATGTTGATTATGTAAAGCAGTTTGTGTATTAAGTAACTTAAGATTTATTTTGGGCTATGCCATACTATACTTTATAAAGGTAGTTTAGCGGTGAAGCCAAATTTGTGGTCCAGAGTTCATACTTTTAACCTTGATGGGTATCTTGACTGTTTGGGTTTACGATGGTGGGTATGCACTGCTCATCTTTTTCCACCCACGTCGATGCTGTATCTTTCCCACAGTGTAAAAACAACAGAATAATAAAATAGACAGACTATGAGTAGACTAGAAGTGTTGAGTTCCCTCCTTATCTAATGACGTTCCGATTTCCCACACAATAATTTTTCACGGACAACTAAAAACTGACCTTTGTAGAAATACTGTAGCCTGACATCCTCACTGTCACTTGACTTCCGTAAAGTCTCAGTCTCTGCTCAAGCCTAGTTTGGTCATAAGCAGAAAGCTCACCTCTTCACATGCTGTATTGCTGTCTGCTGGGATGTTTCATAGTTTACATAACCTTGTGTCAAGTTCCCTCCTACTGATTACAGCATTACTGTATGTCGCAGCACTTCAGCCCACTGTTGTTTGGTCAAGGTTAGCTTCTCATGCCTGTGGTTGTAAAGGTGCTAGTACTTAAGGGTTGCTCTCTGTTGTGTGTGGCTGGTGTCAATACTAATTTAATCAATTATGGATCATACAGCTGACCATAATTTACATGGAATGTATTCGGCATTTGGCAGATGCTTTTGTCTAAAGAAACATACAAATGAGGTCCAAGCCACAGAAGATCAATGAGGAACCATGACAATGAGTCCCAAAACTAAAGACCGATAACACAATAGTTGGATAAGTTCTCTCAGACAAGGGTAGGTCTTCAAGCGATTTTTCAGAGGGATTTTGCAGACCGAGCAAATTACTGATGCAGTATGTTATTTGCAGGTTAGTCATAAATCACGATTTCCAGACTTTTGTAGAGATAGTGAGGCGGAGCTGAGCTTGACACTAATGTGAAAGGGGGGGTTGACATCACCAGGTGTTTAGTCCTAAAGAGTCTCAATTGAAGAAGGCGATTTTGAGATACCAGTGTGTCGGGCTGAGATCTCCTCTGAGACAGTAGGCTTGTCTGGCAGGAAAGACAGATAGAGCTGTGTATCATCAGCGTAGCAATGGTAATAAAAAACATGTGAGCGGATAATCAGACTAAAGGATGTGGTTTATGTTGAAATAAGGGGTTCAAGCACCAACCCTTACTGTTCCCCCGTGGAAAGAAAGTGATACTCGGACCTGTTTCCTTGCTGTCCCACTTTGAGCAATTGCCGTGTAACGTAGGACCCAAATCAACGCAACAGTGTAGCTCATAATGCTAATAGTGCTGACAAGAGAAAACTGCGGTTCACATGGTCAAAGGCTGTCCTACAGATTGAACTGTAGTATTTGAGGCAATAAAGTATAAGTATAATCCAGATCTTACAGTCATAAAGTTTAATGAATCGTCACCATTATATTCAGTGGGATAGTCCTAAAGAGAACCAAGGGGGTGAGAAAACAATCAGTATGTAGTCCCCACCCAGGTTTTTCCAAGCGTTCCTTTTTGGGAACCCTTTGTCTGAGGCTATCCAGGTTCAAACACACACACATTCCCACAGCCATGCTCAGATACAAACACATACACACATAACTACAAGTGTGCTAATGCATATCTCCAAGTCAACATACGGACATTTGATCCTCTTGAGGACGCTGTAAAACACACATGCGCCCTCTCTTGGACCAGTGGAAATGATGTCAGTTAAAGCATACAAACACTGCACACCCCAAATCTCCTCCCTGGTCAAGCTTGTAAAATGTGATATGGCCTTTAACACACTCAGCTGAAGCCGTGTTAAACGTAGGCAGTCAAAAGCTGTATTTCCATTGAGGTTTGAATAAAGATTTTACTGCAGTAAGTTGAACAATTTGATTTATTAACCCATTTCAACCCCAGAGGTAACACTACCAGCTGATCATGCCACATCAAAGACTCTCAGCTCTCTCAGTTTTAGTGTTACTCAATGAAAACCGAACACAAACCACATTACAGCAAGTTGTTAAATGAGAGTTTTATAAACACTTGGTTGTATTGTCCTGATACAAACTCTGAATTGACTGTGTAATGGTTGCAAGGAGTGGGAACTGAACTTGTGTGATGTTAGGAGAAGGTTGACATGAGGTCCTGTATGTAATGGCTTTTGCTTTAAACATATTCAGGAAAGGCTGGTGAGCTCATGGAAAACCTTGATCTCTTACAAAGAGTCTGCAGATCCCAGCTGGTTCTCTGGCTTCCCTTTAATGGCCGAATCACAGGATGGCAACAAACTACTGAAATGCTTTTGGAGGAGGCAGTAGCCAGATGATTAGTAGAAAATACATTTATCTTACTGGTCTAAATTCCAAGAGAGGTTGGAAAACACCGGTAGTGGTAGATGTGACTGAGTGTAGGGTTCTTTCTCCTGTTTTTACAACTCCTGCTAGATTGTCCGTAAGCAAGGCATTAAACAACTGCTCACCCTAAAAACAGATGAACAATTTGTTGATAGTCAAGGGCAAATATGGGTTAGAACTTCTTATCGATCTCTGTATGCGAGTATTGAACCACAAATTAGTCATATGTTATATGAAAAACTCAAGAATTGTTCTTATACCCTTACATTCCAAATAAATCCCATTCTGTTCTATGTTGCATTTAAATCCTAGTTTAAAAAATGGAAGGGTTTCTGTATATTCTAACACAATGACTGAATATACAGTATGTCTTTTGAGATATAACAACAGATAAACAAAATAAGATGAAACAAACAGCAGATGATAATTCTCTGTTGGTTTGTACAGATGAGTATCATCTTTCACCGTACACACAGTCTTCTGACCGTTTGTCAATATGAAAGTATGAATTGTGCAGCTTTAACTTAGATAAAAAAACAATGTTGACGCTGGGGTCATGAGAGTTAATGGCAAATGTTAACATCCATCTGTGGTGCTTTTTTATTTAAGACACTATTTGTATTAACTATTTGTAATTATGTTTAACCTCTTAGTAAAGGAAACCAAGAAGCTGCCTTTGTGTTTCATTGGAACTGACAATGAATCTAGACAATGCTGTCTAAATATTCAGGAAACAAGTCTTCTAAGCTAATAATAACAAATTTTTCAATCTAAACGCAAAAGGTAAAAAAATATATATATAAATAAAACATTTGTCAACACGTTCTGACACAATGATTTATAATTGTGTAAACTCTTTAGAGAGTCCATTGTAATTATTTGTGTCAAAAGGAGCATAAGTGCCTGTGGTATCTGTTTCAGGTCAAAAAGGCAAAAACCAAAGTATTTACTTGCTCTTCTTCAGATTTATAATAAGAGGAAGTCTGCTGTTTCTGAGATTGGACAAATGGAGGAGTAGTGTTTATTTTCTTAGTTCTTTATCATTTGTCATGAGAGCTTTGAAGTATGTTTTGGTAGTTTTGAAGACAAATTGAAGGAATTGTTTACTGCTCAGCACAATTTGGGGCCCTGACCCATCGACGGACCAAGAGGGGAATATGTGAGAAGAAGAGGGGAGGAGTGATAAGGAGAAACTTAATGAGATATGAAAAGGTGTTTGAAGATAGCACCGATTAGAACAATGAAGAGCTTTGCAATGTTCTGTAGACACACAAGGTCATACTGTTTAAAGCAGTATTATTTTGTCTAACTACGTGTGACAGTGCAGTCATCAACAGTCTGATGGTTCCAGTCTCTATGCTAAGCTAACCTGCAGCTGAAAACACACAGATTTTTCTGTGAGGTTCAGAAGTTCTCAGTAGGATACTACAAATATTACTTTTGAGGACTTCCTTTGTCATCATGATAAAAACAAACTGATATGGGGTTGGTCATACACTCAACAAAAATATAAACGCAACACTTTTGTTTTTGCTCCCATTTTTCATGAGATGGACTTAAAGATCTAAAATTCATTCCAGATACACAATATTATCATTTCTCTCAAACATTGTTCACAAATCTGTCTAAATGTGTGATAGTGAGCACTTCTGCTTTGCTGAGATAATCCATCCCACCTCACAGGTGTGCCACATCAAGATGCTGATCTGACATCATGATTAGTGCACAGGTGTGCCTTAGACTGTCCACAATAAAAGGCCACTCTGAAATGTGCATTTTTTTGCTTTATTGGGGGTCTGGGGACTCAGAACCAGTCAGTATCTGGTGTGACCACCATTTGCCTCATGCAGTGCAACACATCTTCTTCGCATAGAGTTTATCAGATTGTCAATTGTGGCCTGTGGAATGTTGGTCCACTCCTCTTCAATGGCTGTGCGAAGTTGCTGGATATTAGTGGGAAGTGGTGCACGCTGTCGTATACGCCGGTCAAGCACATCCCAGTCCGGTGAGTATGCTGGCCATGCAAGAACTGGGACATTTTCAGCTTCCAAGAATTGTGTACAGATCCTTGCAACATGGGGCTGTGCATTATCTTGCTGAAACGTGAGGTGATGTTCATGGATGTATGGCACAACAATGGGCCTCAGGATCTCATCACGGTATCTCTGTGCATTCAAAATGCCATCAATAAAATGCACCCGTGTTCTTCGTCCATTACAGATGCCTGCCCATACCATAACCCCACCACCACCATGGGCCACTCAATCCACAACATTGACATCAGCAAAGCGCTCACCCACACAACGCCACACACGCTGTCTGCCATCTGCCCTGAACAATGTAAACCGAGATTCATCCGTGAAGAGAACACCTCTCCAAAGTGCCAGACGCCATCGAATGTGAGCATTTGCCCACTCAAGTCTGTTACGACGACGAGCTGGAGTCAGGTCAAGACCCCGATGAGGACGACAAGCATGCAGTTGAGCTTCCCTGAGACGGTTTCTGACAGTTTGTGCAGAAATTGTTTGGTTATGCAAACCAATTGTTTCAGCAGCTGTCTCAGTGGCTGGTCTCAGACGATCTTGGAGGTGAACCTGCTGGATGTGGAGGTCCTGGGCTGGTGTGGTTACACGTGGTCTGCGGTTGTGAGGCCGGTTGGATGTACTGCCATATTCTCTGAAACGCCTTTGGAGACAGCTTATGGTGGAGAAATGAACATTCAATGCACGAGCAACAGATCTGGTTGACATTCCTGCTGTCAGCATGCCAATTGCACGCTCCCTCAATGCTTGTGGCATCTATGGCTTTTTGCTGTGAGACAAAACTGCACATTTCAGGGTGGCCTTTTATTGTGGACAGTCTAAGGCACACCTGTGCACTAATCATGATGTCAGATCAGCATCTTGATGTGGCACACCTGTGAGGTGGGATGGATTATCTCAGCAAAGCAGAAATGCTCACTATCACACATTTAGACAGATTTGTGAACAATGTTTGAGAGAAATGGTAATATTGTGTATCTGGAATGAATTTTAGATCTTTAAGTCCATCTCATGAAAAATGGGAGCAAAAACAAAAGTGTTGCGTTATATTTTTGTTGAGTGTAAGATTTGCTTGACTAAGAGTCTCTATTTGTTTCTGTCTGTGTGGCTGTGTGTGCGTTTCCGCTACTTCAAAGGCTGCCTGTGGCCCCTGAGGCCTTCAGACACCACGCAGGTGTTTCCTTTGACTGGACACATTCTATCAACATTTCAGTTCACAAAGTATAAAAGCTGTGAGGATGCACGTTCCTCACAGTATGAAGCTCCTTCAGCCAGCAAGCTAAAAGCAATCAACATATGATTTTGTGAAGTGCTAGTGCATATGGCTCCTGCTGCAAAAAACTTTTAGAAATACATTGTTTAAAGTTATTCGCCTTTTCAGCCTGTTCTGTTCTGAGAATAAAAGCACGCTCAGGTTACAGAGACCAAACCTTCTAAATACTTAGAAATAACACTAGTGTTTGTATAGACCTTAGGGTAAGAAAAGTTTTAGAAGTGTGAAATAGTTCAGGTCCACTAGCCAAATATGTTCTTTTGCGCTAGAGAACTCTCAGAGAATGCTAACCAATGTTTTGCTCTAGGTGAAGGGCAGATCTCTAGACAGACAACATGGAGCCCTGTCACAACACTGTACCATCTGTTGCTCGGTCAGCAGCACAATCCTCCAGACGCTCTCACCCAGTTATTTGTTCTCCCTGTGAAGCACACTCTAACAGGAGCGGGCCACTGACCATCTCTCACCTGGAGGGTGAACAGGAACAGGATGGGTTGTCTGTCTGGATGGACGATTGCATGGCTGGCTGCTTGGCCGACTGTCTGCCCACCTCTGACTCTCTCTCTCTCTCTCTCTCTCTCTCTCTCTCTCTAACTATGTCTTTCTGGTCTGCACTGCTTACTCAGAAGGATGATTCCGGGAAGGAATTTATAGGAATTTCATTGGGATTACATTGTGTGTAGAGAGAGAGGGAGAGAGAGAGAGAGAGAGAGAGAGAGATGTAGTCTTTGACAGGCTTCATCTTTTGAAATCATCTCTGTCAAAGCTGATGAAAGTAGCAAGCGGACATAGGTAATTCACAACTGATCCCCCTGGCCATCAGACTGTACAACAGTTCCCAGTAAAGGCAGGGAGGACAACGACAATAGACAATGGACACTTTATTTATATCTGTATTTTGCACACACATCTGCACTGTTCTTACCTTACTTTACTTACATCTGCACTGATTTACTTTCATTTGCACTGTTTACTGTCTGCACCGTTACTGTAGCTACTGTTCATTTTATCTTATATTTTAATTTAGGTTAAAGTTTATTGTAGGTACTGTTAGTTTTTATATTTTAATTTAGATATATATCTTAATTTTAGCCTAATGTATGTTTAATACAGTGTTTCTCAAATGGTGGGGCGCGACCCCGCGAGCGGCAGGGGGGACTTAGTGTTTTTTTTTTTTTTTTTTTTTTATATATTTTTTTTTTCTTAAATAAACATTATACCAAGGGTCAGAAGTGTAACATAATTTAGATCTTGCAAAGAAAGGGAGTATCCACTCATTGGACAGAAGGCTGTCAACATCTTACTACCCTTTGCCACATCCTATCTGTGTGAGATGGGCTTTTCCACTGTTGCTGCACTCAAGACAAAGTACAGGTCCCAGCTTAACATTGAGCAAGAGTTAAGAGTAGCAGTATCAAGTTTGAAGCCCAGATTTGGAATGATGTGCACTGCAAAGAGGGCTCACTGCAGCCACTAAAATACAGAGCAAATTGTATTTTTGTGTATTATAAGCAGAATGTGTTCATATAAAACAGACAAATAGGGAAATAAGTTCAAAATAATTGTGAAGGTGAATTTAGTTATATTAAAAAAGCTCAAACTGATGTAGCTGCCAGTTTCAAATAGTTCAGGGTTCAAGGCTTTTTTAATGTCTTGTGTTATGTTCAGGGAAAGTATGCAAATTGTACATTAAATATTGTTGCAAATGTTGCACACAAAGAGTAATGTTTATTTTTAAGTCATATATATTTTTGAAAGGGAATAAGCTGATGAAGCTGACTGACAAGTGACCAATGTTTACTGTTTAAAAATTTTATTAATTAAATGAAAACCCCAGTGAATCATTTGCTCTTGTTTCTGTGTTTTGAGATTCACACAGACTGAACGGTCTTGTTTAAATGTTACAAATTGAGTTAATAAACTTGGAAATTGTTTTAAGATGTTGCAGATGTCAGCAAATTTTATTAATCTATTTTAATAATAAGGTGATTGTATGCAGAATGCTGGTGCTAGCAACTCAAACTCATATATAACTCTTATACAGATAAATAAATAAATATTAGCAGGTTCTCAATAGTATTTCAATTTAGGGGGGTCGCGAAAAAATTTCAGTCTCCTAGGGGGGGCATGACAGAAAATAATTGAGAAGCACTGGTTTAATGTATGTCTTGTTTTATGCTACTGGATACCTGAATTTCCCTCGGGATAAATAAAGTATCTATCTATCTATCTATCTATCTATCTATCTATCTACAGTAACTGTCCAATGTAAAATGTCAAGAAGCGATGTAGACACAATGTAGTTTACTAGAAATTAGCAGTTCCATAAGAACATGTTTTCAAAAGATGGCAGTTCTTGACACTTTGGATCATTAAAGATAGTCCAAACCTGGGGTATTGATCTGACTTAAATTATATGAATGTGTGTTCTCCTAGATTTTTCAATAATTATATAATTTATTTCCCCCTGTATACCAAAAACATAATTTGTGTGTTCCACCCAGGATAACAAATGTCTTTGCGGTCAAAGGGTCAGCCTGACCTTCCCTTGGCCTGCCAGGGTGGAGAAGTCAAAGGGATGACTCATGTGAGAGGATGTTTAGTCTGAAGTGTGGGAAGACATGACTGGGTCAAACAGTCCACTCATATTCGGTCAAATGAAGATCAAAGAATGGTACTTGCTGTTAAAAACATGTATAATGTCACGAGAGAGGAATAGAAATGGGAGCATCTTTGGCAAAGCTTATTTTAGTTTTGAATATATCGGAGTATCAATATATGGCCAGTCTACATTGGATTAGATTAAAGACTTTCTGAGAGAGTTAGAGTAGGTGCCCATCTTTCCTCTGCAGTTAGCATCAGCACCGGCTCCCCACAGGGCTGCCTGCTGAGCCCCCTACTCTACACTCTCTACACCATGACTGCACCCCCAGCCACCCCAGCAATTCCATCATAAAGTTTGCGGATGATACAGTGGTGAGGCTCATTTCAGGTGGGGATGAGACTGCATACAGGGAGCAGGTCCAAAGACTGTCCACATGGTGTGTAGAGAACAACCTCATCCTCAACACCTCAAAGACCAAAGAGCTGATCATTGATTATAGGAGGAATAAGCCAGACATTCAGTCCATCTACATGTGTGTGTGTGTGTGTGTGTGTGTGTGTGTGTGTGTGTGTGTGTGTGTGTGTGTGTGTGTGTGTGTGTGTGTGTGTATATATATATATATATATATATATATATATATATATATATATATGGGCACATGGTTTATATATATATTTGTTTTTGAATTCTTACACATTCTATATATTTTTTAAGAAACTTTTTTAAGAAACTTTTTCTCATTTTGTTTTTGTTGATAAATAAATAAAGCACTTATTTTGAGAGCCTTTACCCCGATTTTGTTGCACTTTGTGCGATTACAACAAAGAGTTTCTGTTTCTGATTCTGATTCTGATTAGGCACCTGATACTCAAATTAACATTACAGACACTAGATTCTCCCACAGGAGACAGGACAGCAGGCCTTTGAAGGTCTACTCACAGAGTAATCTTATTTAAAGGTGAAAGTTTATTAAAAAAGCTTATTAAGAGCTGGAAGGCAAGCACCTGGTGGTCAAACTTTGACCATTGGGGGCCCTGGTTTAGTCAACCACTGGATGAAGAATCATAAGGAGTTAGTTTTGAACGGCTTACAAATCTTTGTCAGGCACAATTAGTAATTGATGATCATGAATGAATGAATGAATTTAGTAATATGTTTTATTCCCTAATATATGATTTATTGTTATTGAGGCAAGAGTATGTGTCTATGGTATTAGTTTATTATAATGAACCAGAAATGAATTTCCTTCAAGAAACAGCAAGGGTCAATTTTAAAACATATACTGTATGCAACCAAGCCTCCAAAATGCAGTCAGGAACATTAATATTGGAAACAGTAAAAGCAGTGTTTGTAAAAACAGACAAAACAGTTTTCTTTATTTTTCCCTAAACAAATGCAAACGACAAGCATTTCATAAAGCTGTTCCCCAGCACAATATGAAGGGCTCTGGGCTTTGATCATCAAACACCCTGTTTACCTGTGGTGTCTCGAATGGGGTTCCCTCTGTGGCCCCCTATCAGAGACGTAGTGAGTAAAACCACAGGGTGACCGCATGCAACGATGTGGCCTATATCTGCTCTTTGGTTTACATTACAACTTCCTGTCTTTTCGTCAGTGAACACAACTGAAAGACCAGGAAAGAAAATGGGGTGTGTGGAGTTTGTGTGTTTGTGTGTGTGTGTGTGTGTGTGTGTGTGTGTGTGTGTGTGTGTGTGTGTGTGTGTGTGTGTGTGTGTGTGTGTGTGTGTGTGCGTGCGTGCGTGCGTGTGTGCGTGTGTGTGTGTGTGTGTGTGTGGGAGGGGGGTGACTGCCATGAGAAAATTACATGTATGGCTTTTAAGACTTAGCATTCAGATTATTTGAAAAACTGTGTCCCTGCCACAGACCATTATGTACATAAGTATGTAGGTATGACACATTGGTTAGAGAGATAGCAGGAGATGTGGGTTAAATGGTTTATGAGTTATGGCGTGTGGATTATACCCACACAAATATATAAAACAAGCCAGTGAGTGAGACAGAGGAAGGGAAAAACCATGTTCACAGATGGTATAAGGGTTTCAAAAACAATGAATTATTACATTGTTTGGATTTGACACAGTGAAATGATTTCCACACTGCTACCTGTGACTATTACATGGGGATATGTGTGAATGACAGAGACAGAGTGCAGACACTGGACAAGCTCATCCCACTGCAAGCTCTATAACACACTCCAGAGACTCTCAAAATGTTCTTCTACATCAGTTCCCATTATCTCAGTGAAGCTGCCTGACATCATTCACAGTTGGTCCAAAATGCAACTGCCAGACTTTGAATTGTCAGCCAGTTCAACAGTGCCCCTGTTCCTGCACCCCTCTATTGGCTTCCTGCTAAATTAAGAATAAACTACAATTGTTGATATATACAGTATATATTAGTCAATTCATGCCCTTTGCCCCCACACGCACATACACTGTGATATACGTTTATAAACTTAATGTTGGAGTCAGTGATTCTGGAGAATGCTTGTAGTCAAAATCAGTGAATATCTCTTCACGGTCTGCTACCTGTCATGTCTGTGTGTGCACTGAAAAAAAATCTGGTGGTAATACACAGGCTCTGTTAACTGGCATGTAAGCAAAGGGGCCCCACCGTAGCTAGCTACATGCCCAGTTTCAGCGCACGCTACGAGATACTCACTGATTTTGACAAAAAGTGGTAAGTTGCGTCCAATCAGAAATGCTCACCTGTTTATCACCCATAAGAACAATCTTTTTAAAAACCTTTACCAAGTATAGTCAATATTTTAGAAAAGACACATTGGCAGTGAGTGTATAAAAACAATAAAGCTGAACATAGGAGTGGGAAGAGGAGAAAAACCTCTTTGTAATGTACATGTCAAGTATTTTTCAGTTGTTCTAAGTAATTCAACAATAGTCCACTGATGTGGTGATGATAAATGTGCAAAGTTTTCAGCTTGTCTATCCAGACAATGTAGCCCAAAGCCTCTGCAGGGCTTTGGGTTTTCCCCATTGCTGTCCTTTAATTTCTAAATACCTGCCAAGCTTTGTTAACACAGCAAATCTATTGCTAGGCTTCCAGTGTTTAAATCCGTGTGTGTGTGTGTGTGTGTGTGTGTGTGTGTGTGTGTGTGTGTGTGTGTGTGTGTGTGTGTGTGTGTGTGTGTGTGTGTGTGTGTGTGTGTGTGTGTGTGTGTGTGTGTGTGTGTGTGTGTGTGTGTGTGTGTGTGTGTGTGATTGCATACAACACACAGGAGCAGAAAGTTAAAGTGTCTTTGAAGTCCCTGTCTAACCTGGCAGATCCCACCATGTGGTTCCCATCAGGGCCGAATGTGTGTCTGCGGGGGGGCAGGGAGCCAGAGCGCCTGCAATAATTGCAGCAGTAACTGGCTTTGCCTCTGTGAAGTCACAGGACAGTAATTCAGTACTAACATTAAATTAGGCTTAGGACAGAGAGTGTGGAATAGAGGGGTGTTTAAAAAAAAGAAAAAGAAGAGCGTCCTTCCTCGGGGGTATGGAGAGCATATTATCTAGTGGCTGGAAATGATTAAGAGATTTAGAATGTTATCATATGTATTGTTTTCTTTTACCCTGAGAAAACTCTGGAAGAAAGGGGGTCAGGGCGGACCAAACTATTAGCCTTAATCAGCCATGATTTACTGGTACTGAGGGTTTTATGAGTAACATTCGGCCTGCATGAGCTGCCAGTGTGCAGCCCTGCTGGAAACTGTGTCACGGTATCAAAATGTGGCCCAATAGAGACATTGTGTCGAATACAAAAACAGGACTGTATGGTGACACTGTTGAGATACTATTTATAAAGAAATATGTCTCGTCAAGATTTACTATGCAGTCATGATTTGGCTCTGGCCTGAGGCAGTTGCATCTGCAAAGTCCTGACCCATTCTCTGTTACTAAGTCTGAGCATAAAATGGATTTTGTGGCATAACATCACCTGCAACATTTGTTTCCTGATTATTGTGAATTAATCTTTATTACTTTTGAGGAACAGTTCCTGCTTATGCCAACAAATGTTGATTGTGTTGTCTTATACCCGAGAAACAGCGTCCTATTTCAGGCCAGTTGCTGTGTAATTGTTAAAATCAAGTGTTTGCACCGAACCATGTGCTCAATAGGAGGAGGCGGTGTAGCTGGTAGCCAAGATTGTACTTTATAAATATGAGTTATTTAATTCATTTCAGACTATTTCAGTTTTTTGCAAATACCCATAAGCTCATCGCACTTTCAGCTAAACCATTCAAACACCTCTCGCGGTCTACATCAGTGAATATCGACCAAGATCTCAGTCAGAACAAACCAGTATGTAGACATTGTGATTGCTGTGTCACATACCTATATTGATCCCTAGGTTAAAGGCCTACTTCACCGGTTTGAATATGAAGGTGTATTGAATTCTGAGATCCTATGTAGTATAAATGTGCAAAAAATAAATAAAATTGGTTCATCCTAGCCTGAGAAAAGGCAGAAAGAGTGTTTTTTTAACCCTATATTTCTCTTTCTCGTGACATCACAGAAAGAGAAGTATAGGGTTAAAAAAAACGTACTTTGTAAATATTACTGTGATGTCACAGTAAAAGACATCACAGTAATATTTACAAAGTAAGTTTTTTTTTAACCAAATAAACACCATGTGTACATGTAGTACATAGTCTTTAACTATGCAATAAGACAAGGAAGTTAATATTTTTTAATGGTCTCTGTATGTGTTGCGAATCAAAAGCAACTGTGGCATCATGTGACGTATTGTTGAAGTGAGAGATGCTTCGTGTAAAATTCATCTGTGTGTCATGTAAACTGCTCTGTAATTTTGTAGGAAAGGTTTCATGAAACAGTCAATTATATTTGTGTTTAGGGTTTTATTTTGAAATGAATGAAGTGTTTAGAGCACAAACTACTATAATGCTTGCAGTGGAAATGAAACAACCTACAGTACTAGCAATGCATGAACCATGCTCCTTCCTGTTGACCAGAACATGACCCAAAGCATCTTAGATTCCATTCACATCCATTATGTTTACACTGCACCATACAGTACCTGCTAATCTCTCTGCCTTACAACTGACTTACAGGTGCAGCCATGACATTTGACATCTCACTCCTTTGATCTGGATACCACATGTCTTTCAGGGAGCACTGTGCTTGTCAAACTGTGTAAATATATAATATATTTGATTTGTTTATGCTTTAAAGGGACATCGCACAATTTAGAAACAATTGCACCACAGTAATCAAGAAGCTAATCAGTATTACCTGGGCAGGTAGATACATCTGTTATCACCTCACAGGTGAATGCATCGTCAGCTGAAGACTAGATGAGCTACACACTGTAAGTTTAGTTTAATTTTAAGACTATCATCTTCTTGATTTGAACCTGCAGAAGTCTTTGTTTTTCCACTGTGATTCACCCTGTGACATCTGTCATAGTGCAAAAGAAGAAGTGGAACTTTTTAATCCTGGGTGGCGGGATGCTGTTGTTAGTTCATGTGCAGCAGCTCCCTCCCTAATGATTCACTCTCCTCCATCACAAACAGTGAAACACACCCAGACCACTGACTTCACTCGTACTGACATGTGTGCCTGTGTGTGCATAGTGTATGTATGTGAACACATGAGTGTTTTGAAATCTGCCTGTATGGTTCTGGACCATGTTTGACCTGTCTGACTGAAGGATGATATGATGAGGGTTAAATTCATGATGATGAGCAAGAGGGGAAGAGATGAGGAGAGGCCCAAGACCTAGCAGGTGTGTGTGTGTGTGTGTGTGTGTGTGTGTGTGTGTGTGTGTGTGTGTGTGTGTGCGTGTGCGTGCGTGCGTGCGTGCGTGCGTGCGTGCGTGTGTGTGTGTGTGTGTTTGTTGTTAAATCCAGAGACTATAGTGTGTGCACATAGTCGCTGTTACTGCCTTTGATTAGTACAAGTGCATTTGTGTGTAATCATACAGATATTTATATGTTTTGGCAAGTTTTAGCTTCTTTTAGAGGCTCATAGATCAAAAAGCATGCACACGTGCAAACACAGACACAAACCTTGAATACAGTATTCTGTGTTGTTTCAGCATCCACTCCGACTCAACACAAGGACGTGAGACGATAATGTAATGTTACTACAACCTAATCTTTAGCGTATGTCGACCTTGAAGAAGCATTTCAATGAAACACTGATCTGTCAGGACTTAAATGATAATATACACAGTATTTACAGATCAGAGTGGAACAGTTCAGCCATAACTGATTGTATAGCTCCTTATAGTGGGAAACAAACTCACTGAAATGAACAAAATCTTGATCTAGAACGTATAAACATTTGATAGTGAGTTGCGTTTTCGTATTGTTACAAATTATAAAATGTCTCTCCCATAGACGACGAGTGAGTGAGAAAGTTTTCCATGACTCCAGTGCTAGTAAGTGCTAGTTTCCAGTGCTAGTAAGTTACTGTAGCGATGAATCAGCCAAACTGTCCATTTTAAAGGGTAAATCAAGACTAAATCACAGGGGGCACAAATGTTGACCTCTGACCACACCTAGTTCAGCGTTGGGCCATTATACAGGTGTTCCCCATCAGCTGCAAAAGGAGAAACACCTGATGTGACATCACAAAAGTGGTGAAAGTTTAAACAGGCAGAAAATGAGTTCTGCAGCGTTGAATTATCCTTTGAAACACGGACAGCAGTTTGGACTGGTGAATAAGTTTAATCGAAACATTTAGTTTTATTTAAATCCATGCTAATCAAATACATAATGAAAAGTGTTCAAGGTTGTCTCATCATTTCTATTCAACACTTCAGGTAAAAAAAACTCACGGTTGGACTTATCATGTTTTGGCAAGAAGTTAATCTTTGTAAAACCGCACCACCAAACGTTGTGAGTTTAAGGAAGCACTCTGTTAGCCTTTATTAACATTACTGTAAACTGGTCAAGAGCCTCTCTGAGATAAAACCCAGGCCTGCTGGCTGCCTGACGAGTTCATTTGGATTTGTACTGTATGAGTTTGGACTCTTATACATCCCAGAGCTAACATCAGATATTGTTTTGGGGCGGAATGAAATCTACATGTGTCATCATTAATTATTGCATAACTAATAACTATTGTGTTGTTGAACAAACTTTCTCGCCCTCTGACCTCGATCAATGCGTCATGGGAAGTTGTGCGATAAGGAGTCAGAAATTCTGACTAAGTACACAAGTTATTAAGACCACATGTACTTTTCAGTTGAGTATATTGATTAGTTACACTAAATAAAAGGGTGCCCAAAGCTAGGTTGGACGCACATATGAAAGTGCTACATTATCCAACATCTGTCTAATAGGAACAACACTGACCACAAACATTAAATCCCAAAGCATTGGTTCAATATTAGCATACAGGAGGATTGAAAAGCCTGCAAATGAAAGCTTTTAAGGGCGATTAAGCCATGGAAACTTGTCAAACGTTTTTTTTTCTTTTTTAAGAAAAAAGGTGGTTATATTCCTGATCTGCTCAGATGATGATATATTTGGGAATAAAAGCAATGAAGTATGAAAGCAAATGTTTTTAAAGACATGCTGAGCCGCCACATATCCATACTGTTCTATGGCCTCATATGTTACACCGGTGGCGGTGTGTGTGAACTGCTGTGCTGAATAAAGACACTGACCCCAGTATTTAGTTTTACTCAAGCAGTACAGAACTATATTATGCAGATGTAACTACTGTGGATACTTTATTTAATGTTTCTATATGTTACCAGTCTCACAGAGGAGTTCAGAGATTCAGATTGTTAAATCTAAGCTGGAAATACATTTGACACATGATGCAGCATGCCCCAGAGGTCTCTGCATCAGTGGTGGAGGCTGAGGAACTTCCACCAATGCGGCCAGTGTGTAACCGAAACATTAATCTGAGCAGCTCCGATGCACAAGAGTGATAGTGCTGCAGTCGGCTCATTGACACATGGAGCGAGACAGCGGAGGGAGAGAAGGGGCTTTCCATTGCCCTAGTTTCCATGCCTGTGTGTGTGTGTGTGTGTGTGTGTGTGTGTGTGTGTGTGTGTGTGTGTGTGTGTGTGTGTGTGTGTGTGTGTGTGTGTGTGTGTGTGTGTGCGTGCGTGTGTGTGTGTGTGTGTGTGTGATGGAGGGAAGGATTAGCTTTTTGACAAGAACTACAGCTTTAACTGCACACATCCGAAACACAAGTGAGAGAGTAAATGTGAGACGGGAAAAAAAGATGGATACACATGGGAGAAGAGAAAGTATGCTGGTATTGTTCATGTTGTGGGGACATTTACATCCCCTTAGCGCAATAATAACATTTTAGGGTGAAGATATGAGGGTAGATTTAGGTTTATCTTAAGGTTAGGATTAGGGAAGTAGTGGTTATGGTGAGGGCAAGTCTCCAGGAAATGAATGTAATACCCAGGGGGCAAAACCCCCTTTTTTCTGAAAACAGACATGGGCTGTTGTAAAAGGACCTTCAAGGATGACAACCTGGGTGGACAACCTGGTCAACTACCTGCTGGAAAGCTACAGGGGGCGGAAATAGAAATAGAAAAGTTTAATGCGAGGGTAAAATTGAAAAATATTAACTTAAAGATATCATCATGAAACTTTGCAAGTTGATAACTGATCAATCAAAACAATGATTTTTTGTATTGAAGATTTTTCAGAAATGTTGGTATCAATATGCAAATTTAGCATATTTCACAAATTATGCAAAAATGTACATATCATTAAAAAAAATAAAATCTAGATATTGGATAAAGCCAGAGGTAAAATCTTTAATGCATTTTACAACATATTAGTGTCCAAACAGAACAGATTTGGGATACAGCCTTTTTTCATTTTATAAATAAAAAAAATACTATGTACAAGTCTTCGGCATTTTTGAAGGGGAAAATGTCTCATAAATCAGAGAATGAACAAGATATGACAAAATACTTTTGAAATATCCTTCAGAATAGTGCAAAGAATGATTATGGAAATTTAAGTTGATGTAAGTGCTTTAGAAGTTGGGTTTTTTGGGTCAGAGTAGTGAAAAAAACTATCAAATCATGTTTATTTAACATGAATTATCACACGATTTCTCACAGAGGAAGTTTGTTATGTAGAAACTTAACACAACTATCTAATGTCAAAATGCATTAAAGATTTCACCTCTGGCTTTAGCCAATATCTAGATTTTTGGTTTTTAATGATATGCAAATATGTGCATAATTAGTGAAATAAGCTAAATTTGCATATATATTCAAAGATTTTCGAAAAAAACTTCAATACAAAAAATCATTGTTCTATTTCGTTCCTACTGACTGCCAGAGGCGGTGCTTACAGCACTGGATGTTCCATCGCGCGCATGCGCAGGTCGAGATCTTTATACCAACAAAGTCACCTGTGACACCTGGGTGACCCTGGGAATGTCTATATATTCCGGAAGTCACTAGAGGTTCTGTTCCTTCTATCTTCTCGCGGACTAGCAGGTCGCACACATTGTTGTGTGATAATATACCATTAGCTTGTCGCAAGTAGCTCGTACCTAAGGGTTGGTGCTTTGATTTGACTTCGACCACCAAGGGCTGCGACTTGCAATTCGTTCGACTTGGCTGCGGCCGGTAAGGGGTGAGTAAAGTGTGAAGGCTACGCGTAGCCCGGCTACCGCGGAAGCTAATATCATCTTTCCACCTTGCTTTGATTAGATCAGGCGGCGGCTGGGTTCACAGTTGCCGTGTTATTCTTTCGTTCGCACCGTTGCTTGTGTGTTTTCGCTAAGCCCGGTTGCTAATTGTATGCTCGAATGTATTGTTTTCTATATTTACTATATTGTTTTTCTTCTGCATTGTTGACTGTTGTTCGGGTGCTAAATTCGCCTAGACCGGTTGCTTACTTTAATTTAATCGACAGCGAGCGGCTTGGGGTCCAAGCCGCCGCCACAGTACTTTGTAGCATTGTCGCACCAGTCGTGTGCTCTCACCTAAGCCTTGCGTTGCATTGCACTGTATTTGCTGTGCCAGTGGGTGAGCCGTGCCACACACTAGTATGCTGTTGTATACACTGTATGCTGCTGTATTGCTCGCCGGTGGGCGAATTAGTTTCCTAAATCGCCTTCACCGTGTTATTTTAGCCGTGTCACACTGTTGCACGTGTGTAGGCTGCTGTAGTGTGTCGCCAGTTGGCAACTCAGTTTCACACCACTGTATTATTATAGCCATGTCGCACCGTTGCACGGTAGCTCACGCCTTAGCCTGGTTGCATAGGCTAATTTATTTGCTCGCCAGTGAATGTCTTGGGATCCAAGTGTTGCCATCACTGTGTTATTTAAGGCGCATTGTTGCTTGGGTGTGCTCTCGCCTGAGGCTCGATTGCTTAGCCTTCGTTGATTTGCTCTCCAGTGGGCGGCTGGGGTTACCTAGAGCCGCTGACACTGCCAGGGGACTGCAGATAGAGAATAGCATTTTGGCTAATTCTAGCATTAACCCATGTATGATCATGTGTTTTATTAATTGCACTGTCCCCTTCTTAAATAAACTGAATTCAATTGAACTGTGTTATTTAGGGGGTTGCATTGTTGCTGGGGTGCACTCTCGCCTAAAGCTCAATTGCCTAGCCTACTGTAACTTGCTTTACACCGCCACTGTATTATTCTAGCGGTGTCGCACCGTGGCTCGGTTGCTCTCGCCTGAAGCCCGGTTGCATACCTTAATCGGAAGCATATTTTAATTGGCTCGACAGGTTGCATTGTTGCTTGAATGTGCTCTCGCCTAAAGCTTGATTGCCTGGCCTACGGTAACTTGCTCGCCAGTGGGCGGCATAGTTTTACACCACCACTGTATTATTCTAGCGGTGTCGCACCGAGGCTCGGTTGCTCTCGTTTGAAGCCCGGTTGCATACCTTATTCGGATTACATATTTTAATTGGCTCTACAGGTCGCGTTGTTGCTTGGGTGTGCTCTTGCCTAGAGCTCGATTGCCTAGCCTACTGTAACTTGCTCGCCAGTGGGTGGCATGGTTACACTGCCAATGTACTATTCTAGCGGTGTCGCACCGTGGCTCGGTTGCTCTCGCCTGAGGCCCGGTTGCCTTAGTCGGATGCATATTTTAGCTGGCTCGACTTTTGGCTAAATTCTAGCATGTTTTACTGTAACTTGCTCACCAGTGGGCGTAGTTTTACGTCGCCACTGTATTATTCTAGTGGTCTCGCCCTTCTTATATGTCCATGGGTGTCGCACCGAGGCTCGGTTGCTCTCGCCTAAAGCCCGGTTGCATACATTGGTTGCTCGCCAGGGAGCGTCTTGGGTTTCCAAGAGTCGCCTTCACTGTGTTATTTTAGCTGTCACACGGTTGTCGTGTCTGTGCAGGCTACTGTAATTTGCTCGCCAGTGGGCGCTATATTTTTGCACCACCACTGTATTATTCTGGCGGTGTCGCGCCGTGGCTCGGTTGCTCTCGCCTGAAGCCCGGTTGCATACCTTAGTCAGATGCATATTTAGTTGGCTCGACAGTGGGCAGCTTACGCCTTCATGACCTCCACACAGTGGGGAATGGCCATGACAAGTGCCCTGCAGGTCTCAGGGTTGAGCACCTGAGGGAAGCGCTGTCAGATAACCCATGCATGAACTGTAGTTTCATGTCTCAGGCACTTAGGTTGCTAGGTAGAGGCTCTTCTACTAGCCTCCAACCAGCTCATGGTACCAGTGGCAGTGAGTAACCTTGCGGCTGGGCATCCTTCCTACTACAGGGGATGACATGCTGTCCACAGCTACGTCCTGTAACCTCTTAGAGGTGGGCAGCTCGGCTAGAGGGTCAGTGTCCGTCCGTGACTCGCAAGTATGGGGTTAGATGAAGCTCTGGTTTCATCTGCACCCACGAATGCCTTCTTTCGGCAGGCCCTCAATCCTCCGTTTCTGTGTGCCTCCCTCTGAGCCTTATTCCACAGAGCTCCGTAGATGCTGGCCAGATTTAAGGGCTCTCTCCCATCACACTAGTGACAGCAGAGCTCTGGCAGCCATGCACAATGCTGGTAGTTAGGGCTTGGACTGGTAGCTCCGATTGAGCCTGCTATAGCATCCCTGGTTGTCTCCCCAGATGAGGCTCTGAGAACAACCAGCTTGCGTAAGACAAATACCTCTTTGTCTGCTATGGGAGCTGCAGGAAGGGGGCTGCCCTGTCCAAACAGAGACACTCCCACTGACTTGTGGATGTGGTGTTGAATGCATATAGAGCACAGGGGCTCCCCATGCCTTGGCCGTTGAGTGCCACTCTAGCAGGAGTATGGCTACATCATGGGCTGCCTTGAAGCGGATTTCACGGCAGGACATTTGTGCCACGGCTACATGGTCTTCATCATGTACGTTGCGCGGCTCTACAGAGTAAATGTTGCTGCACCTCATCCTGTGGGATGACAGCTGTCTTGTTGATGGCTGCAAGCCCTTAATTGATGAGTACTCTTCGTGACCTTTTTGGTATAAGTCATCCAGTGCTGTAAGCACCGCCTCTGGCGGTCAGTAGGAACGAAATAGAACGATAGTTACGTATGTAACTACGGTTCTATGAGTTCCGGATGACCGCCAGAGTTCTCTGTCACTCAGACTTCTCAGACACCGCGAGAAGATCCAGTTGGAACAGAACCTCTGGTGACGTCCGGAATATATAGACATTCCCGGGGTCACCCAGGTGTCACAGGTAGGGCTGGGTATCGTCAAGGACTTTGCGATACGATACGTATCACGATACACTGGTCACGATACGATATATCACGATATATCACGATATATTGCGTATCTTGATATATCACGATATATTGCGATATTCCATAAACAAGTTGCCTTGTCAAACATAACAGCACAATATATTGATAGTTGCACAGACAAATGAAGTCAAAACTATTTCATTCACAACTTC
This sequence comes from Hyperoplus lanceolatus, assembly GCA_026929865.2. Taxonomy (NCBI): domain Eukaryota; kingdom Metazoa; phylum Chordata; class Actinopteri; order Uranoscopiformes; family Ammodytidae; genus Hyperoplus; species Hyperoplus lanceolatus. The sequence goes on along the minus strand of CM049401.1, from coordinate 7,183,673 downwards.
CTTTACTATTTTTCTTCCTTTTTTTTGGTTTTGGCAAATGATCAAACACTGCTGCAGCTGCTTAACATCAAAATAACAAATCCAATTCACTCTTGTACTAACTGTACAGGACACAATGAAAATGAAAACACATCAGTGTGCTTTTGTGACACAGTGAATCTTAAGTATTTTTATAAACAAAACTGATCTAACTTCAATAGTCAGTATCCTAGCGGCTCAGGCCTGACAGCAGACATGGGTTTGAATCTGACCCATGGTTGTTTCATTCCCTCTCTGCCCCACTTCATATCTGTTTCTCTGCACTGTCAATAAAGCCTTGAAAAGCAAAAAAAAAAAAAAAAAAATCATAAAAAAATTAACTAAAAAAAAATCGATATTTTGATATAAAAATCGATACTGATATCGGGAAACTAAGTATCGCGATATATCGATATTTAAATTTTTTGACACAGCCCTAGTCACAGGTGACTTTGTTGGTATAAAGATCTCGACCTGCGCATGCGTGCGATGGAACATCCAGTGCTGTAAGCACCGCCTCTGGCGGTCATCCGGAACTCATAGAACCATAGTTACATACGTAACTACGTTTTAATGCCAGTCATCAACTTGCAAAGTTTCATGATGATATCTTTAAGTTAAAAAAAATCAATTTTACCCTCTCATTAAACTGTGTTTACGATTTTCGCCCCCTGTAGCTTTCCAGCAGGTAGCTGACCAGGTTGTCCACCCAGGTTGTGATCCTTGAAGGTCCTAGATATCAGTTCAGGTGAACAACCTTTTACAACAGCCCATGTCCATAAAATCACTCCGCCCCCTGGGTATAAGTCTATGTAATGTCTTCGCAGGTGATGAAAACGCAACGTGTGTGTGTGTATGTTTTGGGGTGTCTGTGTCTGTGCGTGTGTGTGTGTGTGTGTGTGTGTGTGTGTGTGTGTGCGTGCGTGCATGCATTCGTGCATGCGTGTGTGTGTGTGTGTGTGTGTGCGTGCGTGCGTGTGTGTGCTCTCCCAGATGTCGGCCAAATTCTTGTTAAGTTAATCTGCAACCACAAAATCTCTCATGTTACTTCCAGTGCATCAGTTGCAGTAAATATCCCCCAAGCCTCAATGAGTATTCCCATAACTAACAAAGTTACAGCGTCTGATGCTGATGACGAAGACATCCTGTTGGAGACAAAAGACTTAGGGGGGTGAATATCTGTGGTGAAAATGAAGGGTTTTAAATTCCAAGAGGTACAATAAGAACATGTTACACAAGATGTAATGCCAAAAAATAATATTTAAAACAAACAAAAGAATTAAAGCCAAATTATTGTGAATAATGTTTCAAATCAAGTATGCTCTACTGTGAGTTAATAAAGTCAGTCAGTGTAATTTAATCAAGACAGTAAGAGTTTACAGCCATACTAGCAGCTGTGAGAGGTTTCACTTGGGCACAGCTGTGCTTTGAGCTCAATGCTAATCATACAGTATAATAGGAACGTGCTCACAATGACTGAATGCTAGCAAGCCAATGTTCAGCAATTTAGGTTCAATGTTCAATATCCTTATTTAGCATCTTAGAATGCAAATAATTGCTAATTAGCACAAAACACAAAGTGCAGCTGACACTAATGTTAAGGTTTATGTCTGGAATTTGGTCGTAATTCCACAGGAAAATAAGGGGATCACTGAGCCTGCAGAGATCAAGGGGAAAATGAATGTCTGAGCTGGATTTCATGAAATTTGATTCACTCCAAACCACAAATGTCTAGGATGCATCATGTCAGGACAGTCAGAGAATCACCATAGTCATGACAATTCATTTTCTGGGAACCATGAATGTGTGTGAAATCATTGTATGGCAATCTTTCCAGTAGTTGTTGAGATATTGCAGTCAAGACTAAAGTGGCAAACTAACTGGCCAACGGACGGACATTGCCATCCATTTAGCCATGCAAACAGTGAAGCCAATAACAAAAATATATGTTTACTTTTTAGATTTAATAATTTTAGATTTTTAAATTGGAAAATCAATTATTTCTTTATTCATAACTCATTTAAACGTATTGTCCGACGGAACAGATACACTCTTACCATGATGCAAGTAGGCTATGGCAAAACAACACAGGGTTAGTTTTAGGTTTTTTTAAGTGGAGGCTTGCTTGACAGTCAGAGAACAGTCTTTCTAGACAACAATATGGCTCTTTAAAAAAGATGTAAACTATTATTACTATTATATCAAGAAGGCAAATGTTCATCAATTGCAGTTACATCTGCAATCCTTGCAACAAATGAAGTTACCATATCATTCTACATTGTAGTTCCGTCATTTACTTTATATAAGTTGATCCAATGTGGCCTTAGTATGGACTACTTTCCAGCAAGCTGTCATGTTGTAGGCGCCTTTCAAGGCACCCAAGGTCACCTTACAAAGCATAAAATCATCATAAAATCATTAAAAACAAGACATTGTGGAAAAAACAACAAAACAAAACAAACAAACAAACAAGACAGGGACCAGTTATATGTTGTGTGCGAGTTTGAACAGGTGAGTTTTGATTTTTGACTTGAAGGTTGTAATGATGTCTGACTGTTGTATGTGTGGGGGGAGGGAGTTCCAGAGCCTGGGTGCTGAACAGCTGAATGACCGGGCACCCATTTTGCTGAGGCGTGATGTGGGGATGGATAGTAGTCCAGCAGAGGATGAGCGGAGGGAGCGTGAGGGAGTGTATTCTTGGAGGAGGTGGCAGAGGTAATTGGGGGCTAGGTTGTGGAGAGCTTTGTAGGTGAGGAGTAGGGTTTTGTATTGGATGCGGTAGGGTACTGGGAGCCAGTGAAGTTGGATGAGGACAGGGGTGATGTGGTCAGATGATTTGGTGCGGGTGATGATCCAGGCGGCTGAGTTCTGAATGATCTGCAGTCTGTTGATGAGTTTGGTGGGGAGTTTGGTGGGGAGTCTGGTGAGGAGGGCGTTGCAGTAGTCTGTATGTGATGTGACAAATGAGTGAACCAGGATTTCAGTGCTGGATTGGGTCAGTGATGAGCGGAGTCTGGCGATGTTGCGGAGGTGGAAGAATGCAGTCCGGGTGATGTTTTGAATATGGGGTGCGAATGAGAGGGTGTTGTCTAGGATGACGCCGAGGCTCTTGACTTTGGAGGAGAAGGGTACTGGGAATCCATCGATGTGTATGAGTGGAGCTGGGGTGTGTTGTGATTTGGTGAGTGTGGATTTGGAGCCAATGAGCAGGGCCTCGGTCTTGTTTGCGTTGAGTTTTAGGAAGTTCCTGCTCATCCAGCTCCGGATGTCTTCCAGGCAGGTGATGAGGGAGGCGGGGGGGATGGCAGCGGTGGGTTTGGTGGAGATGTAGACCTGTGTGTCGTTGGCGTAGCAGTGAAAATGGACCCCATGGTGACGGAGGAGTGTGCCCAACGGGAGGAGGTAAGTGGTGAACAGGAGTGGACCCAAGACTGACCCCTGGGGGACACCCAGTGAGACACCCGAACACCCAGACTTGTGTTTGCTCAGCTGAACAAATTGTTGACGGCCGGTGAGGTAGGATGTGAACCAGGAGAGTGCAGCACCAGTGATCCCAATGCCAGCCAGGCGGTCCAGGAGCAGAGGGTGGGAAATGGTGTCGAATGCTGCGCTCAGATCGAGGAGGATGAGTATGGTGAGCAGTCCAGAGTCGGCTGCACGGAGGAGGTCGTTGGTTATTTTGACTAGGGCTGTTTCAGTGCTGCTAGATTGGAATGGTTTGTGGAGATTGTTTGTGTCAAGGTGGGACTGTAGTTGTGAGGCAACCACCCTTTCAAGTGTTTTGGAGATGAAAGTGAGATTGGAGATGGGCCGGTAGTGGTTGAGGTCGGTTGGGTCAGCACCAGGTTTTTTCAGGATGGGAGTGATGGCTGCCAGCTTGAGGATGGGGGGTACATTACCAGTAGAGAGGGAGGAGTTAATTATGTTGGTGATCATGGGGAGATGGACGGTAGACATGCTTTGACAAGGGAGGTGGGAAGAGGATCGAGCTGACAGGTGGTGGTTTTGGCTTTGCGGATGAGTTCTGAGACGGTCTGTTCTGTTACTGGGGTGAAGTCAGAGAGGGAGCTGATGAGAGGTTGGCCTTTGGTGATCATCCAGGGTGGGTCATCAGAGGGGTTTATTAATAAAAGAAAAACCTGGTGGGACAGCCTCATTAAGATGGGAGTAATCGTTTGGTTGTTGCCAGGTCTCAGTGAGGCAGAGAATGTCTAGGTTCTGGTCAACTATAAAGTCGGATATGAGAAGGGCTTTAATCTGGTGTTCTGCAGACAGAGTTTCAGACAGGTGAGTGGAGTATAGCAGGTTGCTTTGAGCAGAGGGGACAGTACGGGCTGTGCGAGGAGGGGGGCGTGGCCCAGTAACACTTGGTCCACATTCACCACGCAAACTTGCTTGTTGCTGTGGGTGTATTTAGTTTGTTGTGCATCTAAGGATGTAGAGATGTAGTGAGTAAAGCTTTTAAAAGTGGGTACAAACAAGGAGGTGCTCTCAACCCCATCAGAAGACACGCTGTTTGGGGCTCATTTGCAGTCAGCTTTCTGAGGGCCGCCAACAAAGAAGCCATTTACTCCAGTTCACTCCTGGTTTCTGTAATTAAGGGTCAAGGCCCCAAAAATTGTGGTTCCCATACATGATAAGAGTCACAACTCATGTTCAGAGTAAAATGAAACTCATTCATTGGCTAGGAAAACCTAAACAGAGAATGTTTTGAGGTCTGGATTGCGGTTTACTGCCAACAAGACGTAAGATTAGCAACAAGACCCTATGAGATGTAAAAAATATTGACATAAGAAAAATTGGAATTTGCATTGAACCATCTAGAAGCCATTAGAATCATTTCTGCTTTGGGATTAGAGTCAGCGTTGGTGGCTGCTTTTTATTTCTGTGTATCTTTACCTTGTTAAACCTTAAACCCAAACCCATTTGACAATTAAATTAATGTCCATGGCAAAGGTCATGGCAATCCATCCAATAGTTGTGAAGACATTAAAAAACTCAAATGTTAACCTAATGCTGCCTCTCAGGCCAACATTGCATCCAGAGCCATAGCTAAAAATGTGTGTCATGTCAACAGCCGGGCAGCAATGGTTATATGGTCCTACGTAAGCAGGTCAAAATGTTTCTCATTATTTTTTCAAAGTTTGTGACATTGGATGTTTGGGGCTTAACATGTCTCACTAAGCAGGTGTTTCCCCTAAACACAACACACAATGTCAAGTGTCCTAACCCATGGGTGTGTTGGAAAGGACAGCACATATAGTAGGTATAGGCTGTTGTGTGGTGTTTGACATGGGTTTATCTCTTGGGTCAGTCCCACAGTGCAATGCTCACTCAGCACTTTCTAACAAAACCCAGATGTTGAGAAGATGCTTTGAACTGTCATATTTACACACCAGGTCCAATGCCACTACGCTGATTAAGTTAGCATTAATACGAGTCCTCCTCCCCACACACACGACGCAAACTGCAAGAGCTTGCACATTTCCAAACAACTCCACCCCTTCATCTCTTCAGTTTGGTCATGAATTATGTGGCAGCTGTGAAAACATTCATTTGTGCTTCATTCTATGACACTAATAGATAATCCACTGTGTTTAAATCACAGGCACAACCACTTTCTCCTTAAGGGCCTTAGCAACTGTAAAACAAAGGCAATGTTCAAATCTGCTACTGAGAGAAGACAGACAGTATTTACACAGCATCAAGAGGGTACTCATCAGGAATACATAAACATAGATAGTTTTGGCAAGTTACATTTCCTGTCAATTGGAATACTTGGATTAATTGTCCCTAGCAATGGATTTGGGGCACTGACTATGGTTTGGGCCCAGTCTCTTAAATTGCCCATCTGTCCATTAGATATGAAAAACAGTATAGCACAAATAGTACAGATGAGAAATTGTGAAATTATCCACCACTGAATTCCACTGTTCAAAAAGGCACTTAATGGCCCAAGAAGAAAATGCAATTACAACCTAGTGACATGTTACTGGCTTGGATGAAGATTTCATCATTGAAAGAGACAGCACAAACTTTATATTGATCAGATGGGACATGTTAAGTGTAGATTTCTTTGGAACGCGCAGGAACAAATGGTAGGATTGTGAAATTCATCCCTCTTGGTTAATCTCTGCAAAATGCAGTGGTTGTGCTCTTGTGTGACATTTCAAGGGTACGCCAACTACTTTTTCTCTTTGTATATCAAGCAGCCGTCTCCATGGTGCTGAGGGGGATACCGTCCAAATCCATAGCTGATGTTGTAACATTTAATCCTCTGATTGAATTACATGGGAGGAGGAGAGAGGAGGAGAAAATAGGCAGTAGAGACGCTCAATACTTTTATAAACATTTACTCTGCTGAGGTTGTTTCCAAGAGTGTGCAAGTTCCAGTTACTCCAGTACTAGTCTCTCATCAGTGCGCTGATGGTGTCGGCTTTGCTGTCGGCGTTAATATAGTCATTGTATTGCTATGGGCCGCCCCTACTGTGTCCTCATGAGAGTTTTTCTCAGAACACTCTTAAATTAGGGGAAAATTGTATGTGGTAAAGCTACATTCGGTGGCTGTATAAGCAATATTTTAAAATCATGTGCTGTGTTCTAAATCTGCGATAACAAATATAATGCCTTGTTTTCCACCGAGCAGAGCGGCTCGGTTTGGTGCGGCTCGCTCAGCCCGTTTTTATTTGTGTTTCCATTGCCAAAAGTTGGGTAGGGGCGCAAAATAAGCAAGCTGAGCGGCTCCTCTTTTCAGTACTCCTCCGTTGGTGTACCAAGCCGTCTGAAAGGGTGCCGAAAGGGTGGAGCTACACACTGCCGTCCATTGATTGGTTGAAGGAATAATTTCCATTTTAAACCGCCGTGCCTAGTCACCTCGACAGGAGCGAAGAGTGTCTAGTGTGGAGCGAAACAGGTCTGTGTGCAGCTTGCTGTTTATTATCTGGTGTTTTTCCTCTTCATTGAATTAATCAGCAGGCTACGCTGTGTCCCGCTGCTACGATGTCACCATAGTTATGTTGCTGCCGTGGCCATCGCTGTTCTTTCAGTGTCCCCCGAGCCGTCTCTGTGCATTTACCCTAAATACACTCGCATTACGGGGGCTTTAAATACAGGAGCAAAAATAAGAGACGGCTGGCTTGACCGCAGTCGTTCCATGCACGACCCGTACTCTGACCCGTATTCTTGCTGCGACTATCGCCGTCCAGCCTTTACCATGCTTAGTTTAAGGGTAGTGTCGGTGGTGGAAACGCAAGCAAGATTTAGCATAACCGAGCTGACCAGCTCTCCGAGCTGTAAAAGTGGTCACTTGTAATGACAAACTTCTCTAAACTACCCTTTACATCCCGTTCGGATGGGATTAACAGTACAGGGGATGTAACGGGAGCGTTTCAACTATCAGGACATCAGTCAGGGAGAAATGTCAAAGATACTGTGTGAGAAATTCTGAGTCAAAAATACAATGATTGCCATGTGCAGGATTCAAATGCAGGAGCAGTGAACTCACCGTCGGTAAATAAGGTTAAAATCTCCATAACTCCCCTGGAAGAATAACTATATCCAAAAGCTCATTGTTTTACCTTTCCAGCCTCATTTCCAGGTAAGAAGTTTTCTGCAAATAAGCTCTTATAGTATACACAGTATATACTGCACACAAAATATTTACTTAACTATTCTGTCCTAACACAAGTATATCAATGTTAAAATGATTGTGACATACAGTATAATCTATGAACAAAAGTTCTAAGCAATGAAGCTCATTAAACTGTGTAGCGCTACTTAAAGTAATTGGTCAACCCACAGTATATGCAACTCCTTCTTCGAGGTGTTGCAGGGTAATAAATGTTATGTATATGTTGGCAGGAATTAGATGACTACTTGCATGTTACCTTTGCCTTATTTGGCGGAGCGACTAGGGAAACACATCCTTTATTTCTATTATTATAGCCATTAAACTATGTCTTTCGTGCACGCAAATTTTCCCCATCTACTCATTACCCCCTGCTCTCTCTCCCACTCTCTCTTTCTCTCTAATTTACCTCACACATATTCTAAGAGTGGGTTGTATATACATTGTGGTTACAGTCTCTTCAGCCCATTAAACTGTATGGAACCAGTGTGAGTCCATGTATCGTTAGTGGTGTGGGCCAGTTCTCTGAGGGCCTTGTTGTGTGTTATTGCACAGATTCATCACGGTTGGGCCATCATGGCAGAGAACTTAAGTGTGGTTTTAATAGGCCAACACACTGAGAGGAGCAGCCAGCAGGAGAAAGTGTGTACTTGTGTGGGTTTGTATTAAATAAGTTTTTTTTCGAATCAGCAGCGATATTAAATAATAATGTATTGTGATTGTATAACATAAACAGAATAAAACTGTATGTTGCATGTCTACATACAGTATATTACACACAGCCTTAAGACCATTTTGTGTAGATGACATAAAAACAAAAACAGGCGACTCCGCACAGCTGGAACTGTTAATGCAAATTTGATTAAATGACCAGTTGACAGATTGCGGCTGCAATAAAATGACCAAAAGAGATGCTTTGTGTTCCAACTCCATGTAGTGAGGAAATGCTTGGCTGGTGGAAACCATGAGAGAAGGGCCTAATCCACATCAGAGTGCCAGTGCCTTCTCTATGCCATAACAGCTCATACCAATGTGTGAACATGGATTAGATGACATGAAAATCAACTAAAGAATTGAATTAAACAAGCTGACTAGGGAAACGGTAATGACAGACGATGCTGGAAAGATGGGAAGAGTTTGAAGTTTTGGAGAAAAAAAAAATATTTTTCTTTTAGTGGACTTTTTTTTGCCAAGAGTTAGATGAGAAAATCAATAGCCCTCTCATGTGTGGGTGCTAAATGTGAACCTAGGGCCAACAGGTGATTAGCTTAGCTTAGCTTGAAGGCAAAGGGAAACTAGTAGCTAGTATCCCCTACGAAACGAAAGCCACCAATTTTCCTTTTTTACTCGTAGTCTTTTTCCACTAAAAACAAACAAAGGTAAGCTTTTAAATATGTGAGCTTTAGAGGTTAGGGTTTCCCAGTCTTTATGTTAAGCTAATTTAAGCAAAAGTCCTCCTGACTTTAGCTTCATATTTAGGTTAGGGAAGTGAGAGGCAAAGAGAAATCCTTTAAATCACAACTCTCTCTTGAATGAAGTTGGGTCAGACAAGAGCCTAACATACACAACTTATCATGAGTAGCAAGTCACAAATGGGATGCAAAGACAGAGAGAGATTTATAGAGATGATCTGTTTGCATTGATACATAAAAAAGTGTCCTATATCCAAAAAGCTGACCTGTAAACAAATGAGATTTAAGAAGAATACTATTTGTAGCAATTAATCAGCCTGGTCAGGTTGGTGCATAACAACAAAGTGAGCATGAAAAAGACATGGAGCTATAACCTTAAATGTTGCTATAAAGCAAAATGTGACCACATTGTCCTAAAACTGTCTGAAATGTCTTTCTCTTTCTCTCTTTATCTCTCTCTCTCTCTCTTTCTCTCTTTATCTCTCTCTCTCTCTTTCGCTCTCATAGCTGCATACAGTGGACCAGGCGTCCATCCAGGTTTATTTAATGGTCCAAAATGTTGGACCGCACCCACACACACACACACACACACACACACACACACACACATGCGCGCAAGCACATCAGAAAAATAGAGTTTTCATGCATTCTGCCAAGTAGGTTGTTTATATTTTGCAAACGTACCCGTTTGCCTCTATATTAAAATCATTCCCACTGACATTACCTTTGTTGTTGTGTCGTTTCAGTAAGTTCATAGGACCAAAGTTGTATTTAAAGTTTTTTTCAAAGCCTTAATTGCTGTTTAACGGATATAACGTTAGGTTCACACAATGGCATATTTGTTTATTTCCCTTTAGTGCAAAGGAATTTAACATGGCAGGAGCCTTTAAGACGTGAGGGTTTATATGAGACTGTTATTCAGATGGATCTGGCATCATTACTGCTCTTTCACTGCCTCTGTTTGCGGATCATATTATTCAAAATAATTATATCATCTACAATTCTATTACATATTCATCATTTTAGAATAGCAAATGATGTGGCTGGCCTTCTAGATTACGCATATACACTGTGTGCACAATTATTAGGCAAGTTGTATTTTTGAGGATTAATTTTATTATTGAACAACTACAGCGCTCTCGGTCAATCCAAAATGTTAAAGAACCTAAACCTGAATGTTTAAGAAAGTAATAGTGAGGTTTTGTCATTCTTACGAGAATATATATATTGTTTTGCTATTATTAGGCAACTATTAGTATGCAGAATTATTCTGCAACTAAATAAAAAAACTAACATTTTCCCATCTCACTTGTTTATTTTCATCTGTTAAAGTGAGAATAATAAAACAACTCAAAATTTACAAATAAAAATTTCCGACATGTCAAAATAAAAAGTCAGTGACCAATAAAGCCACCCTTCTTTTCAATAACTGTCACAAGCCTTCCATTTATGGAGTCTGTCAGTTTCTTGATCTGTTGACGATCAACTTTTTGTGCAGCAGCAACCACAGCCTCCCAGACACTGTTCCGAGAGGTGTACGGATTTCCTTCACTGTAAATATCCCATTTAAGCAGGGCCCACAGGTTATCAATAGGGTTTAAAGCTCCCATATTATACACTTTTCAGTTCTATTATACACCATATTATATGGTCTTAGTGGTCCCTAATACGTTTTTCTTTAATTGTTTGCTGAAAAAAACTTTCAGATAATTTATTGTACTATGCTGATGTTCAGCTAATCTCACAATGGCCTATTTTTTAAAAAGAGCTGCAGCTCCCCTCGTATATATACCATCTTTGAGCTCCCCCCGCCCCCTGTCCGGAAGCGGAGCCAGATACGCCTCACCCTCTGTCTGTCAGGGCCGTGGACCAATAAGAAATAGGGGTGTGGGCTGCACAGTGGAAGCTTCTGGCTTTCCAGTTTTTGAGGTCAGAAACGAGGAGAATTCTGACTGGAGTATATTGGGGGGAGGGGTGGGGGTTTCAGAAAGGGGGAGAGTGAGAAAAGGAGAGATTGTTATTTTTTTATATTTTGGCAGTCTCTAGGCACACCGTGGACCCATGGATATGTTAGAACAAATTTAAAACGTGCATTTAGCATAATATGTGACCTTTAAGTCAGGTGAGGAAGGGGGTCATGTCATTATTATTTCATCCTTTACTGGCTAGCCATGCAATTGAGTACTTCGATGCATGTGATGGAGCATTGTCCTGCATAAAAATCATGGTCTTCTTTAAAGATGCAGACTTTTTCCTGTACCACTGCTTGAAGAAAGTATCTTCTAGAAACTTGCAGTAGGTTTGGGAGTTGATTTTGAGGCCATCTTCAACCCGAAAATGTCCAACTAGCTCATCTTTAATAATACCAGCCCATACCAGTATCCCACCTCCACCTTGCTGGCGTCTGAGTCGAAGTGGAGCTCTGTGTCCGTTACTGATCCAGCCGCGGGCCCATCCATCTGGTCCATCAAGAGTCACTCTCATCTCATCAGTCCATAAAACCTTTGAAAAGTCTGTCTTCAGATATTTCTTGGCCCAGTCTTGACGTTTCAACTTGTGTGTTTTGTTCAGTGGTGGTCGGGTTTCAGCCTTCCTTACCTTGGCCATGTCTCTAAGCACTGAACACCTTGTACTTCTAAGCACTCCAGGTAGGTTGCAGTTCTGGAATATGGCAGAACTGGAGGATAATGGGTTCCTGGTATCTTCACTTTTGATTCTTCTCAAATCTTAGTTAATTTGCGTATTTTTTTCTCAATACGTTTCTTGCGACCTTGTTGGCTATTTGCAACAAAACGTTTGATGGTTCTGTGGTCACGCCCCAATATCTTAGCAATTTCAAGAGTGCTGCATCCCTCTGTAAGACTTTCTACAATTTTTGACTTTTCAGAGTCCGTTAAATCTCTTTTTTGGCCCATTTTGCCTGAGAAAGAGAAACTGCCTAATAATTATGCACGCCTTGATATAGAGTGTTGATCTCCTTAGGCCACACCTTAACTCATTACACAAATACACATCACCTGGTATGCTTAAATCCAAAAAGCACTTAGGTTTATACAGCTCGAAGTTGGGAAATATGCATACAAATTATGATATGGCCAAAATCCTCACTTGCCTAATAATTGTGCACACAGTGTATAGTGTGTAACAGATTAAATCATTCATTGGGTTTTTTCGATTAAATTTAGTCATTCATTTTAAAACTAATACATTTTAACATGGAGGTTACACCCCTGACTCTTGGAGCAAATTACATCAACAAATTCAAATAGATACCTTCGTACCCTTAAACAAATTTAAACATGTTATCTTAAATCTGCCAAGCTCTTCCTGCAACTGTTTTAAATAGGCTAAATTGTAGGCTATATTTTTTCAGCCACGTCATTTCCATTGCAGCCATTCTACGTCGCTGTCTAAACATTGCAATTGTTTTGTCTCATTTCATCAGCTGGTTGTGTATTTGATGTATTAGCATTGTACATTATGTTTGTGTTGTTGTTTTCACTTTGTATTGTTTAGCTTGACTCGATATAATTGTAAATGAGGGTCACCCCGCAATGATCACTCGAGTATAAATAAAGGTTGCTGAATGAATAAATGAATGACTGTAGCCACCTTCAAATGGCTGATTGTCTGTTGTCTGACTGCTGATAACCTCTGTAGCCTGGAAGTGTTGCTTTGGGAACAAGGGAGCAGACCACACACATTCACACAAATAAACACAAACAGAAATTAAATACACAAACTAGGACTTCCCCTTGTGGGAAAACAAGCGAGCCAAATGGTAGAGATTAGTGAAATTTTACCACAACCAATGTACTTCTGTGAAAGTAATCCACAGACTTCACCGACTCCCAATACCCTCCCCTGGGCAGCGATTGGCAAATCTAATTTTTAACAACTGCAGGCACTGAAGGCCTGTCAAGCTTTGTACTTCTACACAATGACAAAGGTGTGATGAACTGAGTAAACAGTGTTTGCTCTAACATAACCGGCTACCCTTAGCATATCAAGTTAATTACAGCTGTGATCTTAGCTGTCATGTGGTTTACAGCAATGTCCATAGGGTTCTTTGTTTATTAGTTAACTGTAGATTTTCCATTTTGGGTTATTTAAAGAGTCAGTAGGAGTGAATTTCTAAAAAAAGATATTTCCTCAATCACCTTTTGGGCTATCCTTCTAACAAGATACATTCTGGGGGGTTTTATCCATCCAGGTTTTGTATGTCTGTATATGAATGGAAATTCCTTTAAAAAAATACCATTTAAGATTCAACATGTCTTTTCCGAAACAATGCACTGCAGCCTGGTGAGTAATTTGCAACTCCATTGTTTTGGGAGAAATGTCTGAGATCACCTATCCTCAATAAATGTGGTAAATCTGACAGTGTTGTTGTGTGCATAATGCTGTTTGAGAATAAAAAGTAATATAAGAACAGTACCTAGCAACTTTATTGAAAATGTTAAACTTCACTTTACATAAGCTAGGTAAGTACTCAGATGCTCACACTCTCTATCGCTCATGTTACGGATGCACGCGCGCGCACACACACACACACACACACACACACACACACACACACACACACACACACACACACACACACAAACACAGTCCTCTCTGTCTCTGTCCATGACCACCCACCCATTCCCCTGATCTCTACAGGAAGTTACTACTCTGTTGGTCAAACTTGATCATGATGTAAACACAGGCGGTGCCCCCCACTTCCTAAACCTTGCGCTCCTGTTTATGCCTTTTTAACAATTTGTTGGCCAACTACTTGGCAGTAAATGACTGGCATCCAAGAGTTATCTGACCCCCCAAGCCCTAGCTGCATCATTAACCATGATCATTAGTGGCATATCAACAGCAGGACTTAGTGAGACTTGCTACAACCAAGACTAGTTTAAAAATGTTGAAGAAATGCATTAATTGTTGAACCAATTAAACCATGCTGAAAAGGAATTGCATTTTACGGTATGTCCCTCTGCATCATGGCATGGCGGTACTACTGTAGTAACCACTGTCTTCCAGTAAGCCATGTCAACTTCCCTTATAAACCGCCAGCCAATCATGTCGATTTGTTTCTTTCTGTAAACCCCACATTAAAAGGCTCAATTTCTGTGTTTTTCAACCTTATTTCGAAGTTGCATAGCCCCTCATTAGCAGCTATAAGAACCCTGTGGGAGCAGGACCTAGGTTCTGCCTTCACAGATCACATGTGGTATTCAGTCCTGGATCGGATAAACTCTACCTCCATGTGCGCCCGACATGCTCTTGTGCAATTTAAAGTAGTACATCGTATCCACATATCTAAAACTAAATTAGCTCGTATGTTCCCCGATGTAGATCCGACCTGTGATTGTTGTAAGAGCGCACCGGCATCACTCTTTCACATGTACTGGTTGCAGGGGTGTAAAGTAGCGAATTACATTTACGCTCCTGTAATTGAGTAGTTTTTTTGTGTACTTGTAATTTTTTATATTTTTAAAACCTATACTTTTACTTTTACTTTGAATATGTTTATTTTGAAGTATTGTACTTTGCTACATTTTATATCACCTGCGTTACTGAGTAAAAAATAGATAGGAAAGGAGAGAAAGAAAATAAATATCACGGGGGTTTTATTTCTACGGCACAATACCGGAAACTAACAGTGAATGATCGACAGGAGGAGAGAACACATTGCGACTACATGATAACAACAAACATTGCTTCCCTTTATCACTAAAACAAAATAATCATAGTTAAACTATCATTGTACCGCACATGAAGACGTCAAATGGAGCAAACCTTTAATCCAGCCGGCATCGGCCCCTCCCTCACCTGATAGTTTAGCTTTCAGTTTAACAGTGCAGAGAGATGGAGACGTGCGTGTTGCCGGGCTTTAAAAACTTCCAGAAAGCAGAAAGGCAGCCTTTGGTCGAGAAGAAAGGTAAAACTAATAGACTAAAATAGTGTGCAAGATATGTTACGGGAGCGAGTCAGATGACAGCGACGTGAGAGAGAGAAAAAAGGCATATTCACCCAGCTGCACCTCAAAACATCACGACCGATTAGTTTACTTGAAGTTGAACCTAGGGCTAGACCAGCAAAAAGGAATAAAAAACACAGGAAGTTAGCCCTGACTCTTGCCACCGCAAACATCAATTAAGAACACTGTAGCCACAAGCAACTTGCTTATCCAGCCAGCCCGAGAAAAAAAAATAGCCTCACATTCCTGCTAGCAAAGAGGCCCTACAACAACATTTGCAAGGTTATTTAGATTTTGACACTTATTTATAAAAAATTTTCTAGGCATTTGCATTTTCCTTGTTTTCAGTTCAATTAGGATAGGCTAGTTTAAAGTCATGGTTTCAAATGTTAAATAAGTGCTGTTGCGTTCTTAAATCAATGAATAATTGTCTAATAATTGTGATTACACAAGCTATCATGATTAGATTTGTCAAAATCGAGCAGCCTAACCTTGCAATGTCCATGGTTTAGATCAATTGTACACAATTGCATTATTAGAACTGCAGCTGCGCTGTTTAGGTCTGTTGACTGGTAAATCCCACATTAACAGACTATTTGCTCCATATTTGCTTACTAAAGTATAAGACACGTGTACACCATACGTGTGGACAGATTTGTTTAATTTGTAAAAGTGTTGCATTAATTAAACAAAACTGTTTGCTATATATATATATATATATATAATATAAGCCTACACTGAAGAAACCCTGCCCTCCCGCTGTTAAAAAGTAACTAGTAACTTGACTTTAAGTACATTTTAAATCAGCTACTTTTTCACTTTTACTTCAGTAGATTTTTAGACAAGTACTTTTACTTTTACTTAAGTAAAATTTCATCCAAGTAATCATACTTTTACTTGAGTAGAATATTTTTGTACTCTTTCCACCTCTGACTGGTTGTGTCTCACCTTGACTGAGTTCTGGACATCAGTTTTTCAAACAATTTCTGAAGTACTTCAGCATCAAATTAAGCCAAACCCTTTCACTGCAATTTTTGGCATTGCTCCAAATTCGGGTTTACCTAAAGTGAAGCTGAGGGTACTAGCCTTCACCTCATTACTTGCTCGTAGGGCTATCCTACTCAAGTGGAAAGATCCTGCTCCTCCTTCCCACTCACATTGGATTCGAGACATTATGGCATGTATGAATTTAGAGAAAATACGTTATACTACCCAGGGATCAGAGAATAAATTTGACAGAATTTGGCGCCCCTTCCTAAATTATTTTAAAAAACCAACAACAACAATAGAAGAGTAGCCCCTCCCCTCTTTTATTTGATTCAATTTAATTTCTTTATGTGTTTTTTTTTCTCTTTTTTTCATATTGATTGTTTATTTCTGTTTCTTGTAGTGTATATTTTGTGTTGTTGGGTGTAAGGGTGGGATGTGGGTGGGGTATGTTCGGGAAAAAAAGGGGAAAAAATTAGTATTCATTGTGCTACAATTTTGTTACTAACATTTAATAAAAAAAACTTTGGAAGAACTTGTCTGCTGGCCTCCTACAATTAAACGGTGTGACCAGGACACATCAGAGCAGTGATACATGCAAACACGTAAAAGGTCACGGGTTGTAAATGTGAACTGGTAGCAGATGCGACTCCTTGCTTTCTGTTGATGACCCCTTCCAAATTGACCCTGATGCCCTAAAGCTGACAGGAGTATCAGTCTTAAAAGTAATGAGAGTAGGCTTACAGGTTCACGTTAGCACAGTGGGTGATAGATATTCATATTTCTGCTAATGTGCAATATCACTAACGGTTCACTTCCCTTTTGAACAAAGGTATTCCGTGGCCAGAGACTGAGGATTGTTTTGCATACTTAACTTGATTCATCACACTTCCGACATGGGCTGCATCTCTGTTTCAAAGTCAGCGAGCATGTAATTGGCTTAAGCGTCCTGGATGTTTTCATAGAGACACTAAAGGGAAGAGAGCCAGTCATGCATCCATATACTTCAAAGGACAAAATAAAAAAAGAAGGAGAAAATGGGGCATAGACTAGAGAAAAGGGAGCCAATGATATCACCATCATCATAGTCTAGATTATTATTTCTACGTGGTAAAATGTCTTGTTTGGTGTCCACTGTCCTGCCAGGCGGATTCAGAAACACCATGGCCTGGCCTGGACAGTCAACCTGACATTAAGAAATTGGCACAATGAAGAGGACGTCACAGGATATAGTCACATCTGTATGAAGCATAACAACCCACCCCCTGTCTCTGTCTAGATTTGGCCGGATAATATGTCTACTCATTGCATCCCTTGAATGGTTGTCACACATGGAAGGCAACTGTTCCTACCAATAATAGTTTAGACAGCAAAGGGATATTTGGCTAAAGGAGGAGAAAGGGTGGATCCAATAAGGAGAGATGAAAGGAAAAATAGAAAGGCCCTCGCAGCACGCGAGCGTAATTTTTTTGCCTTCGCAAGATCTCTGCACCTGCTTTTTGGCAAATTTACTGTAATGTAAACTTTTAGATACACCCATGCTGTAGAGGGGGGGTGGTTATCATGATAGCACTGCTACCAGAAGCTTTCCTCATCAGCATAAGAACCATATGCCACCTTCGTTTAAAGGCTAAATATGTAATGTTCTAATTTTCTTAGAAAATAATAGATACAACATACAGAATAATTTGCAGAACAACCTCACAAAGACACATCAAAACTTTATGAAATATCTCAGTATCTCTGAATTGAACATCCACTTCTGCTGGCAGAAATATTGATATTAAGGAAATTTCCAGGGGGTCTAAAGCCCTTGAAAGTTCCCTCTTTTTTTCCTTTCTTTTCTGGTACCCTGATTTATGTCCAGGTCCTGGCATCACTGAGCTTGCTAGGTTAGCTTGCTCATCATCAATACATAGCTAACGCTTGTTTGGTTGACCTGCTGCATGCAACGGTGTTGAGGGGGAAAAAACGACCCAAGACATTTTTAGTTTTTCAATATAAAATGTGATACATTTTACCCAAGTAACAATAAATAAAATGTTTTCTTTTATTATAGAAAGTTCTCTTGCGAATAGCGTTCATAATAAAGGTTGGCTAAGTTCCAACTCTGTTTCTACACTATCAATAAAGCAGAAAAATGCCAAAAAAAAGATAATAAAAAAAAAAAAAGCTTTCCCACTTTATAGGGGAGAGTGGCCTAAGTTGTGCATTTTGGAGGTCGTGCCACCCCTTGTTTCTAGAAAACCGTGGAAGAAATTGGAAATGTGACCACATATTTACACTCAACAAAAATATAAACGCAACACTTTTGTTTTTGCTCCCATTTTTCATGAGATGAACTTAAAGATCTAAAATTCATTCCAGATACACAATTGTACCATTTCTCTCAAACATTGTTCACAAATCTGTCTAAATGTGTGATAGTGAGCACTTCTGCTTTGCTGAGATAATCCATCCCACCTCACAGGTGTGCCACATCAAGATGCTGATCTGACATCATGATTAGTGCACAGGTGTACCTTAGACTGTCCACAATAAAAGGCCACTCTGAAATGTGCCCAGTAGTTTGCTACAGTTTGCAAGGCTTGCGTCTTGGTGGAGGAACTATATGATATTGCAATGAGTACAATATAGCATCATTTATGATACCGTGTGTTTCTTCTAGTGAAAGTAGTGGATTGTGACAGTAATACAAGCTACGGTAATACAGACAGCAAACAACATTATTGCCATCTGCAGGTACACAACAACATTACAAGTTACTACAATATTAAAGGATATTACTTTTTTTAAATGTAAATTAACTTGGTCAGACTTAACTTTTTGTATTTTATCATCTTTTTTCCAAAAGTTAACATAGTGGCCAACTTATAACCAGTCATGTATATTACACCAAAAAGTAGGGTTAGCCTGTGAAATTAGCAGTCTGGTGGTGTGTGTGAACAGGGAGGCCAGGGATGTAGTCAAATTCCTGGCCTGAGTAATTGTTTCAGTCAATTTGTTTCTTCCCTAATTTATATTGCATGTGAACCTTACAGATGATAACACAAACAATGAGGGACATATTCATATAATTCAAAAAACACAATTGTGCGAGATGGTTTTCTTGACTCAAATGACTATAGACGTGTTGGAGAACAGTTAGTGACGTTGACAATGGTTAAAAATGCTGAACTTGCTGAACTATCTAAAAGAGTCTAGAGAGTATAGAGTCAAGAGAGATTTTATTTTGCTACTTGTGCTGCAGAGGGATTTCATTATTGTTACAGCCGGTGCTGTGCACTTTTTCAACCACTGTGAAAACCACCTGCGTGCTGCAAACAGCTGAACTAATGCAGTACAGTTTGTTTCATAGAAGGCCCAAAAGTACAAATGTATCCACTAAAGGACTGGCAGCCTGTAGAGGCAACATGGCCTCATTGAACTTAAAAAGGGAAGTTTCAGCCAAGTGAAGCATACAAGTGCCGTGGTAAGTGTTGGTTATAACGGTCCAGTGCAGCTTAAAGGGTAAATTCACCCAAATGACACAAAATACACGTTTTCTCACTTATCACTAGAGGTATAATTTGGCCATAAATAAAGTTTTTCTATTTGCTTTAATGGATTTTTAAAAGTGTAGAAACTTGACAAATAGTTGTGTGGTAAGTGTATGTCACTAGCTGCTGAAAACCATCATTACCTTGCCATAAGACAAAGCTATTGCAAGATTCCCCCTTATCACAGTGTATCAAGATTTATTTGTATTCAGATTAATATTCCAGAGGTTTTCATGACCTCCTCCTTCCAGAGACTTGGCATCTTGAAAACAAAACATACTTTGTTTGACAAACCTCAAAAAAAATATATAAGTCAAGTGGATCGTTTTACATTTTTAAGACGAAAGGTCAATGGTTTCAAAAGTCCATGAATCACTATCACTACTCAGCTTCTACCGGTATTTTGTTATGTATGTCAGAGCGGTAGCCCAAGGAATTTATCCCATATGGTGAAGTTGAATCCAGCTGTTGACAGCTCAAGAGTGTTGGGCCTATTCAGAGGATGTGTATGTATTTATATTTGAGTTAGATCAGCTATGGCAAGGAAGTACACTCTGACTCCTAACCCCAGCATCAGTTCACCTCTGTGTGTGTGTGTGTGTGTGTGTGTGTGTGTGTGTGTGTGTGTGTGTGTGTGTGTGTGTGTGTGTGTGTGTGTGTGTGTGTGTGTGTGTGTGTGTGTGTGTGTGTGTGTGTGTGTCACTCATATTCTTACCTCTCCCTCTCCCCTTACCCTTACCCCATCCACCCAAAAGTTGATGCCTGAACCTAATCGCCAATTTCAGGAACAAGGGCTGCGGGACCTTCGGGCTTTGGGAACATAGGGATGACCCCAGCTGTAATGTCCTACAAAGGCAAAATATATACTGCTCTGGGAAAATGATGAGACCACTCGAAATGATCAGTGTAACTACTGACAATATTTCTCTATTAATTTGTTAAATAATGTATTATATTGTTTTTATACTGTATATGTACAGTAGGGGAGAGTGGCCTAAGTTGTGCCTGTGGGGAAGTTGTGCCACCCCTTGTTTCTAAAAAACCATAGAAGAAATTGGAAATGTGAGTACATATTTAAGAAGAGCCATCCATTTGACTCATCCTGTAAAGAAGGGAGAAACATGGAATAAGGTATATGCACATTTAAGCTCAAAACACTGTTTTTTGCCTTTCAAAGTAAAATTTCCATGATCAAGGTTGTTTTTTGATTTTCACATTTGAAAACATTTGACACATGTTTTAGTGCTTTAGTATGCTACACTTTGTGTCTATATAGTTAGCACAATGTCAGCCCTAAACTGCTGCATCATGCTTATTATCCAAAAATCTGGGGTTGGGGTGATTTGTGCCAGAGGGCCTGGGTGAGTTATAAGTAAGTAAGTAAGTAAGTAAAATGTATTTATAAAAGCACATTTGAACAGTTTGCACTTTGCACTGTCCAAAGTGCTGAACATAGTGCATTCAGTAGGTAAAAATGAAGGTAAAATAACAATAACAAAAATAAAAGACATATAGCCCAGACATCCACATATAAACAAAGATAGTAGTGCAGAGGTAAGATAGTTAATGGGGAGGAAAAACCAGGGTTTACAGATGGGTTTTGAGCCTTGATTTAAAGG